>JAVRKA010000876.1:0-43765 GCA_034508555.1 Venustoraphidia nigricollis | reverse complement strand
CGATAGGCATTTCAAAAATAGGTGTCGATAGGCATTTCAGATATAGGTGTCGATAGGCATTTCAGATATAGGTGTCGATAGGCGTTTCAGATATAGGTGTCGATAGGCATTTCAGATATAGGTGCCGATAGGCATTTCAGATATAGTTGCCGATTGGCATTTTAAAAATAGGTGCCGATAGGCATTTCAGATATAGAAGCCGATAGGCATTTCAAATATAGGTGCCGATAGGCATTCCAGATATGGTTGCCGATAGGCATTTCAAATATAGGTGCTGATAGGCATTTCAGATGTAGTTTCCGATAGGCATTTCAAAAATAGGTGTCGATAGGCATTTCAGATATAGGTGTCGATAGGCATTTCAGATATAGGTGTCAATAGGCATTTCAGATATAGGTGTCGATAGGCATTTCAGATATAGGTGTCGATAGGCATTTCAGATATAGGTGTCGATAGGCATTTCAGATATAGGTGTCGATAGGCATTTCAGATATAGGTGTCGATAGGCATTTCAGATATAGGTGTCGATAGGCATTTCAGATATAGGTGCCGATAGGCATTTCAGATATAGTTGCCGATTGGCATTTTAAAAATAGGTGCCGATAGGCATTTCAGATATAGAAGCCGATAGGCATTTCAAATATAGGTGCCGATAGGCATTCCAGATATGGTTGCCGATAGGTATTTCAAATATAGGTGCTGATAGGCATTTCAGATGTAGTTTCCGATAGGCATTTCAAAAATAGGTGTCGATAGGCATTTCAGATATAGGTGTCGATAGGCATTTCAGATATAGGTGTCGATAGGCATTTCAGATATAGGTGTCGATAGGCATTTCAGATATAGGTGTCGATAGGCATTTCAGATATAGGTGCCGATAGGCATTTCAGATATAGTTGCCGATTGGCATTTTAAAAATAGGTGCCGATAGGCATTTCAGATATAGAAGCCGATAGGCATTTCAAATATAGGTGCCGATAGGCATTCCAGATATAATGGCCGATAGGCATTTCAAATATAGGTGCTGATAGGCATTTCAGATGTAGTTTCCGATAGGCATTTCAAAAATAGGTGTCGATAGGCATTTCAGATATAGGTGTCGATAGGCAATTCAGATATAGGTGTCAATAGGCATTTCAGATATAGGTGTCGATAGGCATTTCAGATATAGGTGTCGATAGGCATTTCAGATATAGGTGTCGATAGGCATTTCAGATATAGGTGTCGATAGGCATTTCAGATATAGGTGTCGATAGGCATTTCAGATATAGGTGTCGATAGGCATTTCAGATATAGGTGCCGATAGGCATTTCAGATATAGTTGCCGATTGGCATTTTAAAAATAGGTGCCGATAAGCATTTCAGATATAGAAGCCAATAGGCTTTCAAATATAGGTGCCGATAGGCATTCCAGATATGGTTGCCGATAGGCATTTCAAATATAGGTGCTGATAGGCATTTCAGATGTAGTTTCCGATAGGCATTTCAAAAATAGGTGTCGATAGGCATTTCAGATATAGGTGTCGATAGGCATTTCAGATATAGGTGTCGATAGGCATTTCAGATATAGGTGTCGATAGGCATTTCAGATATATGTGTCGATAGGCATTTCAGATATAGGTGTCGATAGGCATTTCAGATATAGGTGCCGATAGGCATTGCAGATATAGTTGCCTTTTGGCATTTTAAAAATAGGTGCCGATAGGCATTTCAGATATAGAAGCCGATAGGCATTTCAAATATAGGTGCCGATAGGCATTCCAGATATGGTTGCCGATAGGCATTTCAAATATAGGTGCTAAAAGGCATTTCAGATGTAGTTTCCGATAGGCATTTCAAAAATAGGTATCGATAGGCATTTCAAATATAGGTGCCGATAGGCATTTCAGATATAGGTGTCGATAGGCATTTCAGAAATAGGTGTCGATAGGCATTTCAGATATAGGTGTCGATAGGCATTTCAGATATAGGTGCCGATAGGCATTTCAGATATAGTTGCCGATTGGCATTTTAAAAATAGGTGCCGATAGGCATTTCAGATATAGAATCCGATAGGCATTTCAAATATAGGTGCCGATAGGCTTACCTGATATGGTTGCCGATAGTCATTTCAAATATAGGTGCTGATAGGCATTTCAGATGTAGTTTCCGATAGGCATTTCAAAAATAGGTGTCGATAGGCATTTCAGATATAGGTGTCGATAGGCATTTCAGATATAGGTGTCAATAGGCATTTCAGATATAGGTGTCGATAGGCATTTCAGATATAGGTGTCGATAGGCATTTCAGATATAGGTATCGATAGGCATTTCAGATATAGGTGTCGATAGGCATTTCAGATATAGGTGTCGATAGGCATTTCAGATATAGGTGTCGATAGGCATTTCAGATATAGGTGTCGATAGGCATTTCAGATATAGGTGTCGATAGGCATTTCAGATATAGGTGCCGATAGGCATTTCAGATATAGTTGCCGATTGGCATTTTAAAAATAGGTGCCGATAGGCATTTCAGATATAGAAGCCGATAGGCATTTCAAATATATGTGCCGATAGGCATTCCAGATATGATTGCCGATAGGCATTTCAAATATAGGTGCTGATAGGCATTTCAGATGTAGTTTCCGATAGGCATTTCAAAAATAGGTGTCGATAGGCATTTCAGATATAGGTGTCGATAGGCATTTCAGATATAGGTGTCGATAGGCATTTCAGATATAGGTGTCGATAGGCATCTCAGATATAGGTGTCGATAGGCATTTCAGATATAGGTGTCGATAGGCATTTCAGATATAGGTGTCGATAGGCATTTCAGATATAGGTGTCGATAGGCATTTCAGATATAGGTGCCGATAGGCATTTCAGATATAGGTGTCGATAGGCATTTCAGATATAGGTGTCGATAGGCATTTCAGATATAGGTGTCGATAGGCATTTCAGATATAGTTGCCGATAGGCATTTCAGATATAGTTGCCGATTGGCATTTTAAAAATAGGTGCCGATAGGCATTTCAGATATAGAAGCCGATAGGCATTTCAAATATAGGTGCCGACAGGCATTCCAGATATGGTTGCCGATAGGCATTTCAAATATAGGTGCTGATAGCCATTTCAGATGTAGTTTCCGATAGGCATTTCAAAAATAGGCGTCGATAGGCATTTCAGATATAGGTGTCGATAGGCATTTCAGATATAGGTGTCGATAGGCATTTCAGATATAGGTGTCGATAGGCATTTCAGATATAGGTGTCGATAGGCATTTCAGATATAGGTGTCGATAGGCATTTCAGATATAGGTATCGATAGGCATTTCAGATATAGGTGTCGATAGGCATTTCAGATATAGGTGCCGATAGGCATTTCAGATATAGTTGCCGATTGGCATTTTAAAAATAGGTGCCGATAGGCATTTCAGATATAGAAGCCGATAGGCATTTCAAATATAGGTGCCGATAGGCATTCCAGATATGGTTGCCGATAGGCATTTCAAATATAGGTGCTGATAGGCATTTCAGATGTAGTTTCCGATAGGCATTTCAAAAATAGGTGTCGATAGGCATTTCAGATATAGGTGTCGATAGGCATTTCAGATATAGGTGTCGATAGGCATTTCAGATATAGGTGTCGATAGGCATTTCAGATATAGGTGTCGATAGGCATTTCAGATATAGGTGTCGATAGGCATTTGAGATATAGGTGTCGATAGGCATTTCAGATATAGGTGTCGATAGGCATTTCAGATATAGGTGTCGATAGGCATTTCAGATATAGGTGCCGATAGGCATTTCAGATATAGTTGCCGATTGGCATTTTAAAAATAGGTGCCGATAGGCATTTCAGATATAGAAGCCGATAGGCATTTCAAATATAGGTGCCGATAGGCATTCCAGATATGGTTGCCGATTGGCATTTCAAATATAGGTGCTGATAGGCATTTCAGATGTAGTTTCCGATAGGCATTTCAAAAATAGGTGTCGATAGGCATTTCAGATATAGGTGTCGATAGGCATTTCAGATATAGGTGTCGATAGGCATTTCAGATATAGGTGTCGATAGGCATCTCAGATATAGGTGTCGATAGGCATTTCAGATATAGGTGTCGATAGGCATTGCAGATATAGGTGTCGATAGGCATTTCAGATATAGGTGTCGATAGGCATTTCAGATATAGGTGCCGATAGGCATTTCAGATATAGTTGCCGATTGGCATTTTAAAAATAGGTGCCGATAGGCATTTCAGATATAGAAGCCGATAGGCATTTCAAATATAGGTGCCGATAGGCATTCCAGATATGGTTGCCGATAGGCATTTCAAATATAGGTGCTGATAGGCATTTCAGATGTAGTTTCCGATAGGCATTTCAAAAATAGGTGTCGATAGGCATTTCAGATATAGGTGTCGATAGGCATTTCAGATATAGGTGTCGATAGGCATTTCAGATATAGGTGTCGATAGGCATTTCAGATATAGGTGTCGATAGGCATTTCAGATATAGGTGTCGATAGGCATTTCAGATATAGGTGTCGATAGGCATTTCAGATATAGGTGTCGATAGGCATTTCAGATATAGGTGTCGATAGGCATTTCAGATATAGGTGTCGATAGGCATTTCAGATATAGGTGCCGATAGGCATTTCAGATATAGTTGCCGATTGGCATTTTAAAAATAGGTGCCGATAGGCATTTCAGATATAGAAGCCGATAGGCATTTCAAATATAGGTGCCGATAGGCATTCCAGATATGGTTGCCGATTGGCATTTCAAATATAGGTGCTGATAGGCATTTCAGATGTAGTTTCCGATAGGCATTTCAAAAATAGGTGTCGATAGGCATTTCAGATATAGGTGTCGATAGGCATTTCAGATATAGGTGTCGATAGGCATTTCAGATATAGGTGTCGATAGGCATTTCAGATATAGGTGTCGATAGGCATTTCAGATATAGGTGTCGATAGGCATTTCAGATATAGGTGTCGATAGGCATTTCAGATATAGGTGTCGATAGGCATTTCAGATTTAGTTGCCGATAGGCATTTCAGATATAGTTGCCGATTGGCATTTTAAAAATAGGTGCCGATAGGCATTTCAGATATAGAAGCCGATAGGCATTTCAAATATAGGTGCCGATAGGCATTCCAGATATGGTTGCCGATAGGCATTTCAAATACAGGTGCTGATAGGCATTTCAGATGTAGTTTCCGATAGGCATTTCAAAAATAGGTGTCAATAGGCATTTCAGATATAGGTGTCGATAGGCATTTCAGATATAGGTGTCGATAGGCATTTCAGATATAGGTGTCGATAGGCATTTCAGATATAGGTGTCGATAGGCATTTCAGATATAGGTGTCGATAGGCATTTGAGATATAGGTGTCGATAGGCATTTCAGATATAGGTGTCGATAGGCATTTCAGATATAGGTGTCGATAGGCATTTCAGATATAGGTGCCGATAGGCATTTCAGATATAGTTGCCGATTGGCATTTTAAAAATAGGTGCCGATAGGCATTTCAGATATAGAAGCCGATAGGCATTTCAAATATAGGTGCCGAAAGGCATTCCAGATATGGTTGCCGATAGGCATTTCAAATATAGGTGCTGATAGGCATTTCAGATGTAGTTTCCGATAGGCATTTCAAAAATAGGTGTCGATAGGCATTTCAGATATAGGTGTCGATAGGCATTTCAGATATAGGTGTCGATAGGCATTTCAGATATAGGTGTCGATAGGCATTTCAGATATAGGTGTCGATAGGCATTTCAGATATAGGTGTCGATAGGCATTTTAGATATAGGTGCCGATAGGCATTGCAGATATAGTTGCCGATTGGCATTTTAAAAATAGGTGCCGATAGGCATTTCAGATATAGAAGCCGATAGGCATTTCAAATATAGGTGCCGATAGGCATTCCAGATATGGTTGCCGATAGGCATTTCAAATATAGGTGCTGATAGGCATTTCAGATGTTATTTCCGATAGGCATTTCAAAAATAGGTGTCGATAGGCATTTCAGATATAGGTGTCGATAGGCATTTCAGATATAGGTGTCGATAGGCATTTCAGATATAGGTGTCGATAGGCATTTCAGATATAGGTGTCGATAGTCATTTCAGATATAGGTGTCGATAGGCATTTCAGATATAGGTGTCGATAGGCATTTCAGATATAGGTGTCGATAAGCATTTCAGATATAGGTGCCGATAGGCATTTCAGATATAGTTGCCGATTGGTATTTTAAAAATAGGTGCCGATAGGCATTTCAGATATAGAAGCCGATAGGCATTTCAAATATAGGTGCCGATAGGCATTCCAGATATGGTTGCCGATAGGCATTTCAAATATAGGTGCTGATAGGCATTTCAGATGTAATTTCCGATAGGCATTTCAAAAATAGGTGTCGATAGGCATTTCAGATATAGGTGTCGATAGGCATTTCAGATATAGGTGTCGATAGGCATTTCAGATATAGGTGTCGATAGGCATTTCAGATATAGGTGTCGATAGGCATTTCAGATATAGGTATCGATAGGCATTTCAGATATAGGTGTCGATAGGGATTTCAGATATAGGTGTCGATAGGCATTTCAGAAATCAGTGTCGATAGGCATTTCAGATATAGGTGTCGATAGGCATTTCAGATATAGGTGCCGATAGGCATTTCAGATATAGTTGCCGATTGGCATTTTAAAAAAAGGTGCCGATAGGCATTTCAGATATAGAAGCCGATAGGCATTTCAAATATAGGTGCCGATAGGCATTCCAGATATGGTTGCCGATAGGCTTTTCAAATATAGGTGCTTATAGGCATTTCAGATGTAGTTTCCGATAGGCATTTCAAAAATAGGTGTCGATAGGCATTTCAGATATAGGTGTCGATAGGCATTTCAGATATAGGTGTCGATAGGCATTTCAGATATAGGTGTCGATAGGCATTTCAGATATAGGTGTCGATAGGCATTTCAGATATAGGTATCGATAGGCATTTCAGATATAGGTGTCAATAGGCATTTCAGATATAGGTGTCGATAGGCATTTCAGATATAGGTGTCGATAGGCATTTCAGATATAGGTGCCGATAGGCATTTCAGATATAGTTGCCGATTGGCATTTTAAAAATAGGTGCCGATAGGCATTTCAGATATAGAAGCCGATAGGCATTTCAAATATATGTGCCGATAGGCATTCCAGATATGGTTGCCGATAGGCATTTCAAATATAGGTGCTGATAGGCATTTCAAATGTAGTTTCCGATAGGCATTTCAAAAATAGGTGTCGATAGGCATTTCTGATATAGGTGTCGATAGGCATTTCAGATATAGGTGTCGATAGGCATTTCAGATATAGGTGTCGATAGGCATTTCAGATATAGGTGTCGATAGGCATTTCAGATATAGGTGTCGATAGGCATTTCAGATATAGTTGCCGATAGGCATTTCAGATATAGTTGCCGATTGGCATTTTAAAAATAGGTGCCGATAGGCATTTCAGATATAGAAGCCGATAGGCATTTCAAATATAGGTGCCGATAGGCATTCCAGATATGGTTGCCGATAGGCATTTCAAATATAGGTGCTGATAGGCATTTCAGATGTAGTTTCCGATAGGCATTTCAAAAATAGGTGTCGATAGGCATTTCAGATATAGGTGTCGATAGGCATTTCAGATATAGGTGTCGATAGGCATTTCAGATATAGGTGTCGATAGGCATTTCAGATATAGGTGTCGATAGGCATTTCAGATATAGGTGTCGATAGGCATTTCAGATATAGGTGTCGATAGGCATTTCAGATATAGGTGTCGATAGGCATTTCAGATATAGGTGTCGATAGGCATTCCAGATATAGGTGTCGATAGGCATTTCAGATATAGGTGCCGATAGGCATTTCAGATATAGTTGCCGATTGGCATTTTAAAAATAGGTGCCGATAGGCATTTCAGATATAGAAGCCGATAGGCATTTCAAATATAGGTGCCGATAGGCATTCCAGATATGGTTGCCGATTGGCATTTCAAATATAGGTGCTGATAGGCATTTCAGATGTAGTTTCCGATAGGCATTTCAAAAATAGGTGTCGATAGGCATTTCAGATATAGGTGTCGATAGGCATTTCAGATATAGGTGTCGATAGGCATTTCAGATATAGGTGTCGATAGGCATTTGAGATATAGGTGTCGATAGGCATTTCAGATATAGGTGTCGATAGGCATTTCAGATATAGGTGTCGATAGGCATTTCAGATATATGTGCCGATAGGCATTTCAGATATAGTTGCCGATTGGCATTTTAAAAATAGGTGCCGATAGGCATTTCAGATATAGAAGCCGATAGGCATTTCAAATATAGGTGCAGATAGGCATTCCAGATATGGTTGCCGATTGGCATTTCAAATATAGGTGCTGATAGGCATTTCAGATGTAGTTTCCGATAGGCATTTCAAAAATAGGTGTCGATAGGCATTTCAGATATAGGTGTCGATAGGCATTTCAGATATAGGTGTCGATAGGCATTTCAGATATAGGTGTCGATAGGCATTTCAGATATAGGTGTCGATAGGCATTTCAGATATAGGTGTCGATGGGCATTTCAGATATAGGTGTCGATAGGCATTTCAGATATAGGTGTCGATAGGCATTTCAGATATAGGTGTCGATAGGCATTTCAGATATAGGTGCCGATAGGCATTTCAGATATAGTTGCCGATTGGCATTTTAAAAATAGGTGCCGATAGGCATTTCAGATATAGAAGCCGATAGGCATTTCAAATATAGGTGCCGATAGGCATTCCAGATATGGTTGCCGATAGGCATTTCAAATATAGGTGCTGATAGCCATTTCAGATGTAGTTTCCGGTAGGCATTTCAAAAATAGGCGTCGATAGGCATTTCAGATATAGGTGTCGATAGGCATTTCAGATATAGGTGTCGATAGGCATTTCAGATATAGGTGTCGATAGGCATTTCAGATATAGGTGTCGATAGGCATTTCAGATATAGGTGTCGATAGGCATTTCAGATATAGGTATCGATAGGCATTTCAGATATAGGTGTCGATAGGCATTTCAGATGTAGGTGCCGATAGGCATTTCAGATATAGTTGCCGATTGGCATTTTAAAAATAGGTGCCGATAGGCATTTCAGATATAGAAGCCGATAGGCATTTCAAATATAGGTGCCGATAGGCATTCCAGATATGGTTGCCGATAGGCATTTCAAATATAGGTGCTGATAGGCATTTCAGATGTAGTTTCCGATAGGCATTTAAAAATAGGTGTCGATAGGCATTTCAGATATAGGTGTCGATAGGCATTTCAGATATTGGTGTCGATAGGCATTTCAGATATAGGTGTCGATAGGCATTTCAGATATAGGTGTCGATAGGCATTTCAGATATAGGTGTCGATAGGCATTTGAGATATAGGTGTCGATTGGCATTTCAGATATAGGTGTCGATAGGCATTTCAGATATAGGTGTCGATAGGCATTTCAGATATAGGTGCCGATAGGCATTTCAGATATAGTTGCCGATTGGCATTTTAAAAATAGGTGCCGATAGGCATTTCAGATATAGAAGCCGATAAACATTTCAAATATAGGTGCCGATAGGCATTCCAGATATTGTTGCCGATTGGCATTTCAAATATAGGTGCTGATAGGCATTTCAGATGTAGTTTCCGATAGGCATTTCAAAAATAGGTGTCGATAGGCATTTCAGATATAGGTGTCGATAGGCATTTCAGATATAGGTGTCGATAGGCATTTCAGATATAGGTGTCGATAGGCATCTCAGATATAGGTGTCGATAGGCATTTCAGATATAGGTGTCGATAGGCATTTCAGATATAGGTGTCGATAGGCATTTCAGATATAGGTGTCGATAGGCATTTCAGATATAGGTGCCGATAGGCATTTCAGATATAGTTGCCGATTGGCATTTTAAAAATAGGTGCCGATAGGCATTTCAGATATAGAAGCCGATAGGCATTTCAAATATAGGTGCCGATAGGCATTCCAGAAATGGTTGCCGATAGGCATTTCAAATATAGGTGCTGATAGGCATTTCAGATGTAGTTTCCGATAGGCATTTCAAAAATAGGTGTCGATAGGCATTTCAGATATAGGTGTCGATAGGCATTTCAGATATAGGTGTCGATAGGCATTTCAGATATATGTGTCGATAGGCATTTCAGATATAGGTGTCGATAGGCATTTCAGATATAGGTGTCGATAGGCATTTCAGATATAGGTGTCGATAGGCATTTCGGATATAGGTGTCGATAGGCATTTCAGATATAGGTGTCGATAGGCATTTCAGATATAGGTGTCGATAGGCATTTCAGATATAGGTGCCGACAGGCATTTCAGATATAGTTGCCGATTGGCATTTTAAAAATAGGTGCCGATAGGCATTTCAGATATAGAAGCCGATAGGCATTTCAAATATAGGTGCCGATAGGCATTCCAGATATGGTTGCCGATTGGCATTTCAAATATAGGTGCTGATAGGCATTTCAGATGTAGTTTCCGATAGGCATTTCAAAAATAGGTGTCGATAGGCATTTCAGATATAGGTGTCGATAGGCATTTCAGATATAGGTGTCGATAGGCATTTAGATATAGGTGTCGATAAGCATTTCAGATATAGGTGTCGATAGGCATTTCAGATATAGGTGTCGATAGGCATTTCAGATATAGGTGTCGATAGGCATTTCAGATATAGGTGTCGATAGGCATTTCAGATATAGTTGCCGATAGGCATTTCAGATATAGTTGCCGATTGGCATTTTAAAAATAGGTGCCGATAGGCATTTCAGATATAGAAGCCGATAGGCATTTCAAATATTGGTGCCGATAGGCATTCCAGATATGGTTGCCGATAGGCAATTCAAATATAGGTGCTGATAGGCATTTCAGATGTAGTTTCCGATAGGCATTTCAAAAATAGGTGTCGATAGGCATTTCAGATATAGGTGTCGATAGGCATTTCAGATATAGGTGTCGATAGGCATTTCAGATATAGGTGTCGATAGGCATTTCAGATATAGGTGTCGATAGGCATTTCAGATATAGGTGTCGATAGGCATTTGAGATATAGGTGTCGATAGGCATTTCAGATATAGGTGTCGATAGGCATTTCAGATATAGGTGTCGATAGGCATTTCAGATATAGGTGCCGATAGGCATTTCAGATATAGTTGCCGATTGGCATTTTAAAAATAGGTGCCGATAGGCATTTCAGATATAGAAGCCGATAGGCATTTCAAATATAGGTGCAGATAGGCATTCCAGATATGGTTGCCGATTGGCATTTCAAATATAGGTGCTGATAGGCATTTCAGATGTAGTTTCCGATAGGCATTTCAAAAATAGGTGTCGATAGGCATTTCAGATATAGGTGTCGATAGGCATTTCAGATATAGGTGTCGATAGGCATTTCAGATATAGGTGTCGATAGGCATTTCAGATATAGGTGTCGATAGGCATTTCAGATATAGGTGTCGATAGGCATTTCAGATATAGGTGTCGATAGGCATTTCAGATATAGGTGTCGATAGGCATTTCAGATATAGGTGTCGATAGGCATTTCAGATATAGGTGCCGATAGGCATTTCAGATATAGTTGCCGATTGGCATTTTAAAAATAGGTGCCGATAGGCATTTCAGATATAGAAGCCGATAGGCATTTCAAATATAGGTGCCGATAGGCATTCCAGATATGGTTGCCGATAGGCATTTCAAATATAGGTGCTGATAGCCATTTCAGATGTAGTTTCCGGTAGGCATTTCAAAAATAGGCGTCGATAGGCATTTCAGATATAGGTGTCGATAGGCATTTCAGATATAGGTGTCGATAGGCATTTCAGATATAGGTGTCGATAGGCATTTCAGATATAGGTGTCGATAGGCATTTCAGATATAGGTGTCGATAGGCATTTCAGATATAGGTATCGATAGGCATTTCAGATATAGGTGTCGATAGGCATTTCAGATATAGGTGCCGATAGGCATTTCAGATATAGTTGCCGATTGGCATTTTAAAAATAGGTGCCGATAGGCATTTCAGATATAGAAGCCGATAGGCATTTCAAATATAGGTGCCGATAGGCATTCCAGATATGGTTGCCGATAGGCATTTCAAATATAGGTGCTGATAGGCATTTCAGATGTAGTTTCCGATAGGCATTTCAAAAATATGTGTCGATAGGCATTTCAGATATAGGTGTCGATAGGCATTTCAGATATAGGTGTCGATAGGCATTTCAGATATAGGTGTCGATAGGCATTTCAGATATAGGTGTCGATAGGCATTTCAGATATAGGTGTCGATAGGCATTTGAGATATAGGTGTCGATAGGCATTTCAGATATAGGTGTCGATAGGCATTTCAGATATAGGTGTCGATAGGCATTTCAGATATAGGTGCCGATAGGCATTTCAGATATAGTTGCCGATTGGCATTTTAAAAATAGGTGCCGATAGGCATTTCAGATATAGAAGCCGATAGGCATTTCAAATATAGGTGCAGATAGGCATTCCAGATATGGTTGCCGATTGGCATTTCAAATATAGGTGCTGATAGGCATTTCAGATGTAGTTTCCGATAGGCATTTCAAAAATAGGTGTCGATAGGCATTTCAGATATAGGTGTCGATAGGCATTTCAGATATAGGTGTCGATAGGCATTTCAGATATAGGTGTCGATAGGCATTTCAGATATAGGTGTCGATAGGCATTTCAGATATAGGTGTCGATAGGCATTTCAGATATAGGTGTCGATAGGCATTTCAGATATAGGTGTCGATAGGCATTTCAGATATAGGTGTCGATAGGCATTTCAGATATAGGTGCCGATAGGCATTTCAGATATAGTTGCCGATTGGCATTTTAAAAATAGGTGCCGATAGGCATTTCAGATATAGAAGCCGATAGGCATTTCAAATATAGGTGCCGATAGGCATTCGAGATATGGTTGCCGATAGGCATTTCAAATATAGGTGCTGATAGCCATTTCAGATGTAGTTTCCGGTAGGCATTTCAAAAATAGGCGTCGATAGGCATTTCAGATATAGGTGTCGATAGGCATTTCAGATATAGGTGTCGATAGGCATTTCAGATATAGGTGTCGATAGGCATTTCAGATATAGGTGTCGATAGGCATTTCAGATATAGGTGTCGGTAGGCATTTCAGATATAGGTATCGATAGGCATTTCAGATATAGGTGTCGATAGGCATTTCAGATATAGGTGCCGATAGGCATTTCAGATATAGTTGCCGATTGGCATTTTAAAAATAGGTGCCGATAGGCATTTCAGATATAGAAGCCGATAGGCATTTCAAATATAGGTGCCGATAGGCATTCCAGATATGGTTGCCGATAGGCATTTCAAATATAGGTGCTGATAGGCATTTCAGATGTAGTTTCCGATAGGCATTTCAAAAATAGGTGTCGATAGGCATTTCAGATATAGGTGTCGATAGGCATTTCAGATATAGGTGTCGATAGGCATTTCAGATATAGGTGTCGATAGGCATTTCAGATATAGGTGTCGATAGGCATTTCAGATATAGGTGTCGATAGGCATTTGAGATATAGGTGTCGATAGGCATTTCAGATATAGGTGTCGATAGGCATTTCAGATATAGGTGTCGATAGGCATTTCAGATATAGGTGCCGATAGGCATTTCAGATATAGTTGCCGATTGGCATTTTAAAAATAGGTGCCGATAGGCATTTCAGATATAGAAGCCGATAGGCATTTCAAATATAGGTGCCGATAGGCATTCCAGATATTGTTGCCGATTGGCATTTCAAATATAGGTGCTGATAGGCATTTCAGATGTAGTTTCCGATAGGTATTTCAAAAATAGGTGTCGATAGGCATTTCAGATATAGGTGTCGATAGGCATTTCAGATATAGGTGTCGATAGGCATTTCAGATATAGGTGTCGATAGGCATCTCAGATATAGGTGTCGATAGGCATTTCAGATATAGGTGTCGATAGGCATTTCAGATATAGGTGTCGATAGGCATTTCAGATATAGGTGTCGATAGGCATTTCAGATATAGGTGCCGATAGGCATTTCAGATATAGTTGCCGATTGGCATTTTAAAAATAGGTGCCGATAGGCATTTCAGATATAGAAGCCGATAGGCATTTCAAATATAGGTGCCGATAGGCATTCCAGAAATGGTTGCCGATAGGCATTTCAAATATAGGTGCTGATAGGCATTTCAGATGTAGTTTCCGATAGGCATTTCAAAAATAGGTGTCGATAGGCATTTCAGATATAGGTGTCGATAGGCATTTCAGATATAGGTGTCGATAGGCATTTCAGATATAGGTGTCGATAGGCATTTCAGATATAGGTGTCGATAGGCATTTCAGATATAGGTGTCGATAGGCATTTCAGATATAGGTGTTGATAGGCATTTCGGATATAGGTGTCGATAGGCATTTCAGATATAGGTGTCGATAGGCATTTCAGATATAGGTGTCGATAGGCATTTCAGATATAGGTGCCGACAGGCATTTCAGATATAGTTGCCGATTGGCATTTTAAAAATAGGTGCCGATAGGCATTTCAGATATAGAAGCCGATAGGCATTTCAAATATAGGTGCCGATAGGCATTCCAGATATGGTTGCCGATTGGCATTTCAAATATAGGTGCTGATAGGCATTTCAGATGTAGTTTCCGATAGGCATTTCAAAAATAGGTGTCGATAGGCATTTCAGATATATGTGTCGATAGGCATTTCAGATATAGGTGTCGATAGGCATTTAGATATAGGTGTCGATAGGCATTTCAGATATAGGTGTCGATAGGCATTTCAGATATAGGTGTCGATAGGCATTTCAGATATAGGTGTCGATAGGCATTTCAGATATAGGTGTCGATAGGCATTTCAGATATAGTTGCCGATAGGCATTTCAGATATAGTTGCCGATTGGCATTTTAAAAATAGGTGCCGATAGGCATTTCAGATATAGAAGCCGATAGGCATTTCAAATATAGGTGCCGATAGGCATTCCAGATATGGTTGCCGATAGGCATTTCAAATATAGGTGCTGATAGGCATTTCAGATGTAGTTTCCGATAGGCATTTCAAAAATAGGTGTCGATAGGCATTTCAGATATAGGTGTCGATAGGCATTTCAGATATAGGTGTCGATAGGCATTTCAGATATAGGTGTCGATAGGCATTTCAGATATAGGTGTCGATAGGCATTTCAGATATAGGTGTCGATAGGCATTTCAGATATAGGTGTCGATAGGCATTTCAGATATAGGTGTCGATAGGCATTTCAGATATAGGTGTCGATAGGCATTCCAGATATAGGTGTCGATAGGCATTTCAGATATAGGTGCCGATAGGCATTTCAGATATAGTTGCCGATTGGCATTTTAAAAATAGGTGCCGATAGGCATTTCAGATATAGAAGCCGATAGGCATTTCAAATATAGGTGCCGATAGGCATTCCAGATATGGTTGCCGATTGGCATTTCAAATATAGGTGCTGATAGGCATTTCAGATGTAGTTTCCGATAGGCATTTCAAAAATAGGTGTCGATAGGCATTTCAGATATAGGTGTCGATAGGCATTTCAGATATAGGTGTCGATAGGCATTTCAGATATAGGTGTCGATAGGCATTTCAGATATAGGTGTCGATAGGCATTTCAGATATAGGTGTCGATAGGCATTTCAGATATAGGTGTCGATAGGCATTTCAGATATAGGTGTCGATAGGCATTTCAGATATAGTTGCCGATAGGCATTTCAGATATAGTTGCCGATTGGCATTTTAAAAATAGGTGCCGATAGGCATTTCAGATATAGAAGCCGATAGGCATTTCAAATATTGGTGCCGATAGGCATTCCAGATATGGTTGCCGATAGGCATTTCAAATATAGGTGCTGATAGGCATTTCAGATGTAGTTTCCGATAGGCATTTCAAAAATAGGTGTCGATAGGCATTTCAGATATAGGTGTCGATAGGCATTTCAGATATAGGTGTCGATAGGCATTTCAGATATAGGTGTCGATAGGCATTTCAGATATAGGTGTCGATAGGCATTTCAGATATAGGTGTCGATAGGCATTTGAGATATAGGTGTCGATAGGCATTTCAGATATAGGTGTCGATAGGCATTTCAGATATAGGTGTCGATAGGCATTTCAGATATAGGTGCCGATAGGCATTTCAGATATAGTTGCCGATTGGCATTTTAAAAATAGGTGCCGATAGGCATTTCAGATATAGAAGCCGATAGGCATTTCAAATATAGGTGCAGATAGGCATTCCAGATATGGTTGCCGATTGGCATTTCAAATATAGGTGCTGATAGGCATTTCAGATGTAGTTTCCGATAGGCATTTCAAAAATAGGTGTCGATAGGCATTTCAGATATAGGTGTCGATAGGCATTTCAGATATAGGTGTCGATAGGCATTTCAGATATAGGTGTCGATAGGCATTTCAGATATAGGTGTCGATAGGCATTTCAGATATAGGTGTCGATAGGCATTTCAGATATAGGTGTCGATAGGCATTTCAGATATAGGTGTCGATAGACATTTCAGATATAGGTGTCGATAGGCATTTCAGATATAGGTGCCGATAGGCATTTCAGATATAGTTGCCGATTGGCATTTTAAAAATAGGTGCCGATAGGCACTTCAGATATAGAAGCCGATAGGCATTTCAAATATAGGTGCCGATAGGCATTCCAGATATGGTTGCCGATAGGCATTTCAAATATAGGTGCTGATAGCCATTTCAGATGTAGTTTCCGGTAGGCATTTCAAAAATAGGCGTCGATAGGCATTTCAGATATAGGTGTCGATAGGCATTTCAGATATAGGTGTCGATAGGCATTTCAGATATAGGTGTCGATAGGCATTTCAGATATAGGTGTCGATAGGCATTTCAGATATAGGTGTCGATAGGCATTTCAGATATAGGTATCGATAGGCATTTCAGATATAGGTGTCGATAGGCATTTCAGATATAGGTGCCGATAGGCATTTCAGATATAGTTGCCGATTGGCATTTTAAAAATAGGTGCCGATAGGCATTTCAGATATAGAAGCCGATAGGCATTTCAAATATAGGTGCCGATAGGCATTCCAGATATGGTTGCCGATAGGCATTTCAAATATAGGTGCTGATAGGCATTTCAGATGTAGTTTCCGATAGGCATTTCAAAAATAGGTGTCGATAGGCATTTCAGATATAGGTGTCGATAGGCATTTCAGATATAGGTGTCGATAGGCATTTCAGATATAGGTGTCGATAGGCATTTCAGATATAGGTGTCGATAGGCATTTCAGATATAGGTGTCGATAGGCATTTGAGATATAGGTGTCGATAGGCATTTCAGATATAGGTGTCGATAGGCATTTCAGATATAGGTTTCGATAGGCATTTCAGATATAGGTGTCGATAGGCATTTCAAAAATAGGTGTCGATAGGGATTTCAGATATAGGTGTCGATAGGCATTTCAGATATAGGTGTCGATAGGCATTTCAGATATAGGTGTCGATAGGCATTTCAGATATAGGTGTCGATAGGCATTTCAGATATAGGTGTCGATAGGCATTTCAGATATAGGTGTCGATAGGCATTTCAGATATAGGTGTCGATAGGCATTTCAGATATAGGTGTCGATAGGCATTTCAGATATAGGTGCCAATAGGCATTTCAGATATAGTTGCCGATTGGCATTTTAAAAATAGGTGCCGATAGGCATTTCAGATATAGAAGTCGATAGGCATTTCAAATATAGGTGCCGATAGGCATTCCAGATATGGTTGCCGATAGGCATTTCAAATATAGGTGCTGATAGGCATTTCAGATGTAGTTTCCGATAGGCATTTCAAAAATAGGTGTCGATAGGCATTTCAGATATAGGTGTCGATAGGCATTTCAGATATAGGTGTCGATAGGCATTTCAGATATAGGTGTCGATAGGCATTTCAGATATAGGTGTCGATAGGCATTTCAATATAGGTGTCGATAGGCATTTCAGATATAGGTGTCGATAGGCATTTCAGATATAGGTGACGATAGGCATTTCAGATATAGGTGTCGATAGGCATTTCAGATATAGGTGCCGATAGGCATTTCAGATATAGTTGCCGATTGGCATTTTAAAAATAGGTGCCGATAGGCATTTCAGATATAGAAGCCGATAGGCATTTCAAATATAGGTGCCGATAGGCATTCCAGATATGGTTGCCGATAGACATTTCAAATATAGGTGCTGATAGGCATTTCAGATGTAGTTTCCGATAGGCATTTCAAAAATAGGAGTCGATAGGCATTTCAGATATAGGTGTCGATAGGCATTTCAGATATAGGTGTCGATAGGCATTTCAGATATAGGTGTCGATAGGCATTTCAGATATAGGTGTCGATAGGCATTTCAGATATAGGTGTCGATAGGCATTTCAGATATAGGTGTCGATAGGCATTTCAGATATAGGTGTCGATAGGCATTTCAGATATAGGTGCCGATAGGCATTTCAGATATAGTTGCCGATTGGCATTTTAAAAATAGGTGCCGATAGGCATTTCAGATATAGAAGCCGATAGGCATTTCAAATATAGGCGCCGATAGGCATTCCAGATATGGTTGCCGATAGGCATATCAAATATAGGTGCTGATAGGCATTTCAGATGTAGTTTCCGATAGGCATTTCAAAAATAGGTGTCGATAGGCATTTCAGATATAGGTGTCGATAGGCATTTCAGATATAGGTGTCGATAGGCATTTCAGATATAGGTGTCGATAGGCATTTCAGATATAGGTGTCGATAGGCAAGTCAGATATAGGTGTCGATAGGCATTTCAGATATAGGTGTCGATAGGCATTTCAGATATAGGTGTCGATAGGCATTTCAGAAATAGGTGTCGATAGGCATTTCAGATATAGGTGTCGATAGGCATTTCAGATATAGGTGCCGATAGGCATTTCAGATATAGTTGCCGATTGGCATTTTAAAAATAGGTGCCGATAGGCATTTCAGATATAGAAGCCGATAGGCATTTCAAATATAGGTGCCGATAGGCATTCCAGATATGGTTGCCGATAGGCATTTCAAATATAGGTGCTGATAGGCATTTCAGATGTAGTTTCCGATAGGCATTTCAAAAATAGGTGTCGATAGGCATTTCAGATATAGGTGCCGATAGGCATTTCAGATATAGTTGCCGATTGGCATTTTAAAAATAGGTGCCGATAGGCATTTCAGATATAGAAGCCGATAGGCATTTCAAATATAGGTGCAGATAGGCATTCCAGATATGGTTGCCGATTGGCATTTCAAATATAGGTGCTGATAGGCATTTCAGATGTAGTTTCCGATAGGCATTTCAAAAATAGGTGTCGATAGGCATTTCAGATATAGGTGTCGATAGGCATTTCAGATATAGGTGTCGATAGGCATTTCAGATATAGGTGTCGATAGGCATTTCAGATATAGGTGTCGATAGGCATTTCAGATATAGGTGTCGATAGGCATTTCAGATATAGGTGTCGATAGGCATTTCAGATATAGGTGTCGATAGACATTTCAGATATAGGTGTCGATAGGCATTTCAGATATAGGTGCCGATAGGCATTTCAGATATAGTTGCCGATTGGCATTTTAAAAATAGGTGCCGATAGGCACTTCAGATATAGAAGCCGATAGGCATTTCAAATATAGGTGCCGATAGGCATTCCAGATATGGTTGCCGATAGGCATTTCAAATATAGGTGCTGATAGCCATTTCAGATGTAGTTTCCGGTAGGCATTTCAAAAATAGGCGTCGATAGGCATTTCAGATATAGGTGTCGATAGGCATTTCAGATATAGGTGTCGATAGGCATTTCAGATATAGGTGTCGATAGGCATTTCAGATATAGGTGTCGATAGGCATTTCAGATATAGGTGTCGATAGGCATTTCAGATATAGGTATCGATAGGCATTTCAGATATAGGTGTCGATAGGCATTTCAGATATAGGTGCCGATAGGCATTTCAGATATAGTTGCCGATTGGCATTTTAAAAATAGGTGCCGATAGGCATTTCAGATATAGAAGCCGATAGGCATTTCAAATATAGGTGCCGATAGGCATTCCAGATATGGTTGCCGATAGGCATTTCAAATATAGGTGCTGATAGGCATTTCAGATGTAGTTTCCGATAGGCATTTCAAAAATAGGTGTCGATAGGCATTTCAGATATAGGTGTCGATAGGCATTTCAGATATAGGTGTCGATAGGCATTTCAGATATAGGTGTCGATAGGCATTTCAGATATAGGTGTCGATAGGCATTTCAGATATAGGTGTCGATAGGCATTTGAGATATAGGTGTCGATAGGCATTTCAGATATAGGTGTCGATAGGCATTTCAGATATAGGTGTCGATAGGCATTTCAGATATAGGTGTCGATAGGCATTTCAAAAATAGGTGTCGATAGGGATTTCAGATATAGGTGTCGATAGGCATTTCAGATATAGGTGTCGATAGGCATTTCAGATATAGGTGTCGATAGGCATTTCAGATATAGGTGTCGATAGGCATTTCAGATATAGGTGTCGATAGGCATTTCAGATATAGGTGTCGATAGGCATTTCAGATATAGGTGTCGATAGGCATTTCAGATATAGGTGTCGATAGGCATTTCAGATATAGGTGCCAATAGGCATTTCAGATATAGTTGCCGATTGGCATTTTAAAAATAGGTGCCGATAGGCATTTCAGATATAGAAGTCGATAGGCATTTCAAATATAGGTGCCGATAGGCATTCCAGATATGGTTGCCGATAGGCATTTCAAATATAGGTGCTGATAGGCATTTCAGATGTAGTTTCCGATAGGCATTTCAAAAATAGGTGTCGATAGGCATTTCAGATATAGGTGTCGATAGGCATTTCAGATATAGGTGTCGATAGGCATTTCAGATATAGGTGTCGATAGGCATTTCAGATATAGGTGTCGATAGGCATTTCAATATAGGTGTCGATAGGCATTTCAGATATAGGTGTCGATAGGCATTTCAGATATAGGTGTCGATAGGCATTTCAGATATAGGTGTCGATAGGCATTTCAGATATAGGTGTCGATAGGCATTTCAGATATAGGTGTCGATAGGCATTTCAGATATAGGTGTCGATAGGCATTTCAGATATAGGTGTCGATAGGCATTTCAGATATAGGTGTCGATAGGCATTTCAGATATAGGTGTCGATAGGCATTTCAGATATAGGTGCCGATAGGCATTCCAGATATGGTTGCCGATAGGCATTTCAAATATAGGTGCTGATAGGCATTTCAGATGTAGTTTAGGATAGGCATTTCAAAAATAGGTGTCGATAGGCATTTCAGATATAGGTGTCGATAGGCATTTCAGATATAGGTGTCGATAGGCATTTCAGATATAGGTGTCGATAGGCATTTCAGATATAGGTGTCGATAGGCAAGTCAGATATAGGTGTCGATAGGCATTTCAGATATAGGTGTCGATAGGCATTTCAGATATAGGTGTCGATAGGCATTTCAGAAATAGGTGTCGATAGGCATTTCAGATATAGGTGTCGATAGGCATTTCAGATATAGGTGCCGATAGGCATTTCAGATATAGTTGCCGATTGGCATTTTAAAAATAGGTGCCGATAGGCATTTCAGATATAGAAGCCGATAGGCATTTCAAATATAGGTGCCGATAGGCATTCCAGATATGGTTGCCGATAGGCATTTCAAATATAGGTGCTGATAGGCATTTTAGATGTAGTTTCCGATAGGCATTTCAAAAATAGGTGTCGATAGGCATTTCAGATATAGGTGTCGATAGGCATTTCAGATATAGGTGTCGATAGGCATTTCAGATATAGGTGTCGATAGGCATTTCAGATATAGGTGTCGATAGGCAATTCAGATATAGGTGTCGATAGGCATTTGAGATATATGTGTCGATAGGCTTTTCATATATAGGTGTCGATAGGCATTTCAGATATAGGTGTCGATAGGCATTTCAGATATAGGTGCCGATAGGCATTTCAGATATAGTTGCCGATTGGCATTTTAAAAATAGGTGCCGATAGGCATTTCAGATATAGAAGCCGATGGCATTTCAAATATAGGTGCCGATAGGCATTCCAGATATGGTTGCCGATTGGCATTTCAAATATAGGTGCTGATAGGCATTTCAGATGTAGTTTCCGATAGGCATTTCAAAAATAGGTGTCGATAGGCATTTCAGATATACGTGTCGATAGGCATTTCAGATATAGGTGTCGATAGGCATTTCAGATATAGGTGTCGATAGGCATTTCAGATATAGGTGTCGATAGGCATTTCAGATGTAGGTGCCGATAGGCATTTCAGATATAGGTGTCGATAGGCATTTCAGATATAGGTGTCGATAGGCATTTCAGATATAGGTGCCGATAGGCATTTCAGATATAGTTGCCGATTGGCATTTTAAAAATAGGTGCCGATAGGCATTTCAGATATAGAAGCCGATAGGCATTAAAAATATAGGTGCCGATAGGCATTCCAGATATGGTTGCCGATAGGCATTTCAAATATAGGTGCTGATAGGCATTTCAGATGTAGTTTCCGATAGGCATTTCAAAAATAGGTGTCGATAGGCATTTCAGATATAGGTGTCGATAGGCATTTCAGATATAGGTGTCGATAGGCATTTCAGATATAGGTGTCGATAGGCATTTCAGATATAGGTGTCGATAGGCATTTCAGATATATGTGTCGATAGGCATTTCAGATATAGGTGTCGATAGGCATTTCAGATATAGGTGTCGATAGGCATTTCAGATATAGGTGTCGATAGGCATTTCAGATATAGGTGCCGATAGGCATTTAAGATATAGTTGCCGATTGGCATTTTAAAAATAGGTGCCGATAGGCATTTCAGATATAGAAGCCGATAGGCATTTCAAATATAGGTGCTGATAGGCATTCCAGGTATGGTTGCCGATTGGCATTTCAAATATAGGTGCTGATAGGCATTTCAGATGTAGTTTCCGATAGGCATTTCAAAAATAGGTGTCGATAGGCATTTCAGATATAGGTGTCGATAGGCATTTCAGATATAGGTGTCGATAGGCATTTCAGATATAGGTGTCGATAGGCATTTCAGATATAGGTGTCGATAGGCATTTCAGATATAGGTGTCGATGGGCATTTCAGATATAGGTGCCGATAGGCATTTCAGATATAGTTGCCGATTGGCATTTTAAAAATAGGTGCCGATAGGCATTTCAGACATAGAAGCCGATAGGCATTTCAAATATAGGTGCCGATAGGCATTCCGGATATGGTTGCCGATAGGCATTTCAAATATAGGTGCTGATAGGCATTTCAGATGTAGTTTCCGATAGGCATTTCAAAAATAGGTGTCGATAGGCATTTCAGATATAGGTGTCGATAGGCATTTCAGATATAGGTGTCGATAGGCATTTCAGATATAGGTGTCGACAGGCATTTCAGATATAGGTGTCGATAGGCATTTCAGATATAGGTGTCGATAGGCATTTGAGATATAGGTGTCGATAGGCATTTCAGATATAGGTGTCGATAGGCATTTCAGATATAGGTGTCGATAGGCATTTCAGATATAGGTGTCGATAGGCATTTCAGATATAGGTGTCGATAGGCACTTCAGATATAGGTGCCGATAGGCATTTCAGATATAGTTGCCGATTGGCATTTTAAAAATAAGTGCCGATAGGCATTTCAGATATAGAAGCCGATAGGCACATCAAATATAGGTGCCGATAGGCATTCCAGACATGGTTGCCGATAGGCATTTCAAATATAGGTGCTGATAGGCATTTCAGATGTAGTTTCCGATAGGCATTTCAAAAATAGGTGTCGATAGGCATTTCAGATATAGGTGTCGATAGGCATTTCAGATATAGGTGTCGATAGGCATTTCAGATATAGGTGTCGATAGGCATTTGAGATATAGGTGTCGTAAGGCATTTCATATATAGGTGTCGATAGGCATTTCAGATATAGGTGTCGATAGGCATTTCAGATATAGGTGTCGATAGGCATTTCAGATATAGGTGCCGATAGGCATTTCAGATATAGTTGCCGATTGGCATTTTAAAAATAGGTGCCGATAGGCATTTCAGATATAGAAGCCGATAGGCATTTCAAATATAGGTGCCGATAGGCATTCCAGATATGGTTGCCGATTGGCATTTCAAATATAGGTGCTGATAGGCATTTCAGATGTAGTTTCCGATAGGCATTTCAAAAATAGGTGTCGATAGGCATTTCAGATATAGGTGTCGATAGGCATTTCAGATATAGGTGTCGATAGGCATTTAGATATAGGTGTCGATAGGCATTTCAGATATAGGTGTCGATAGGCATTTCAGATATAGGTGTCGATAGGCATTTCAGATATAGGTGTCGATAGGCATTTCAGATATAGGTGTCGATAGGCATTTCAGATATAGTTGCCGATAGGCATTTCAGATATAGTTGCCGATTGGCATTTTAAAAATAGGTGCCGATAGGCATTTCAGATATAGAAGCCGATAGGCATTTCAAATATAGGTGCCGATAGGCATTCCAGATATGGTTGCCGATAGGCATTTCAAATATAGGTGCTGATAGGCATTTCAGATGTAGTTTCCGATAGGCATTTCAAAAATAGGTGTCGATAGGCATTTCAGATATAGGTGTCGATAGGCATTTCAGATATAGGTGTCGATAGGCATTTCAGATATAGGTGTCGATAGGCATTTCAGATATAGGTGTCGATAGGCATTTCAGATATAGGTGTCGATAGGCATTTCAGATATAGGTGTCGATAGGCATTTCAGATATAGGTGTCGATAGGCATTTCAGATATAGGTGTCGATAGGCATTCCAGATATAGGTGTCGATAGGCATTTCAGATATAGGTGCCGATAGGCATTTCAGATATAGTTGCCGATTGGCATTTTAAAAATAGGTGCCGATAGGCATTTCAGATATAGAAGCCGATAGGCATTTCAAATATAGGTGCCGATAGGCATTCCAGATATGGTTGCCGATTGGCATTTCAAATATAGGTGCTGATAGGCATTTCAGATGTAGTTTCCGATAGGCATTTCAAAAATAGGTGTCGATAGGCATTTCAGATATAGGTGTCGATAGGCATTTCAGATATAGGTGTCGATAGGCATTTCAGATATAGGTGTCGATAGGCATTTCAGATATAGGTGTCGATAGGCATTTCAGATATAGGTGTCGATAGGCATTTCAGATATAGGTGTCGATAGGCATTTCAGATATAGGTGTCGATAGGCATTTCAGATATAGTTGCCGATAGGCATTTCAGATATAGTTGCCGATTGGCATTTTAAAAATAGGTGCCGATAGGCATTTCAGATATAGAAGCCGATAGGCATTTCAAATATTGGTGCCGATAGGCATTCCAGATATGGTTGCCGATAGGCATTTCAAATATAGGTGCTGATAGGCATTTCAGATGTAGTTTCCGATAGGCATTTCAAAAATAGGTGTCGATAGGCATTTCAGATATAGGTGTCGATAGGCATTTCAGATATAGGTGTCGATAGGCATTTCAGATATAGGTGTCGATAGGCATTTCAGATATAGGTGTCGATAGGCATTTCAGATATAGGTGTCGATAGGCATTTGAGATATAGGTGTCGATAGGCATTTCAGATATAGGTGTCGATAGGCATTTCAGATATAGGTGTCGATAGGCATTTCAGATATAGGTGCCGATAGGCATTTCAGATATAGTTGCCGATTGGCATTATAAAAATAGGTGCCGATAGGCATTTCAGATATAGAAGCCGATAGGCATTTCAAATATAGGTGCAGATAGGCATTCCAGATATGGTTGCCGATTGGCATTTCAAATATAGGTGCTGATAGGCATTTCAGATGTAGTTTCCGATAGGCATTTCAAAAATAGGTGTCGATAGGCATTTCAGATATAGGTGTCGATAGGCATTTCAGATATAGGTGTCGATAGGCATTTCAGATATAGGTGTCGATAGGCATTTCAGATATAGGTGTCGATAGGCATTTCAGATATAGGTGTCGATAGGCATTTCAGATATAGGTGTCGATAGGCATTTCAGATATAGGTGTCGATAGACATTTCAGATATAGGTGTCGATAGGCATTTCAGATATAGGTGCCGATAGGCATTTCAGATATAGTTGCCGATTGGCATTTTAAAAATAGGTGCCGATAGGCACTTCAGATATAGAAGCCGATAGGCATTTCAAATATAGGTGCCGATAGGCATTCCAGATATGGTTGCCGATAGGCATTTCAAATATAGGTGCTGATAGCCATTTCAGATGTAGTTTCCGGTAGGCATTTCAAAAATAGGCGTCGATAGGCATTTCAGATATAGGTGTCGATAGGCATTTCAGATATAGGTGTCGATAGGCATTTCAGATATAGGTGTCGATAGGCATTTCAGATATAGGTGTCGATAGGCATTTCAGATATAGGTGTCGATAGGCATTTCAGATATAGGTATCGATAGGCATTTCAGATATAGGTGTCGATAGGCATTTCAGATATAGGTGCCGATAGGCATTTCAGATATAGTTGCCGATTGGCATTTTAAAAATAGGTGCCGATAGGCATTTCAGATATAGAAGCCGATAGGCATTTCAAATATAGGTGCCGATAGGCATTCCAGATATGGTTGCCGATAGGCATTTCAAATATAGGTGCTGATAGGCATTTCAGATGTAGTTTCCGATAGGCATTTCAAAAATAGGTGTCGATAGGCATTTCAGATATAGGTGTCGATAGGCATTTCAGATATAGGTGTCGATAGGCATTTCAGATATAGGTGTCGATAGGCATTTCAGATATAGGTGTCGATAGGCATTTCAGATATAGGTGTCGATAGGCATTTGAGATATAGGTGTCGATAGGCATTTCAGATATAGGTGTCGATAGGCATTTCAGATATAGGTGTCGATAGGCATTTCAGATATAGGTGTCGATAGGCATTTCAAAAATAGGTGTCGATAGGGATTTCAGATATAGGTGTCGATAGGCATTTCAGATATAGGTGTCGATAGGCATTTCAGATATAGGTGTCGATAGGCATTTCAGATATAGGTGTCGATAGGCATTTCAGATATAGGTGTCGATAGGCATTTCAGATATAGGTGTCGATAGGCATTTCAGATATAGGTGTCGATAGGCATTTCAGATATAGGTGTCGATAGGCATTTCAGATATAGGTGCCAATAGGCATTTCAGATATAGTTGCCGATTGGCATTTTAAAAATAGGTGCCGATAGGCATTTCAGATATAGAAGTCGATAGGCATTTCAAATATAGGTGCCGATAGGCATTCCAGATATGGTTGCCGATAGGCATTTCAAATATAGGTGCTGATAGGCATTTCAGATGTAGTTTCCGATAGGCATTTCAAAAATAGGTGTCGATAGGCATTTCAGATATAGGTGTCGATAGGCATTTCAGATATAGGTGTCGATAGGCATTTCAGATATAGGTGTCGATAGGCATTTCAGATATAGGTGTCGATAGGCATTTCAATATAGGTGTCGATAGGCATTTCAGATATAGGTGTCGATAGGCATTTCAGATATAGGTGACGATAGGCATTTCAGATATAGGTGTCGATAGGCATTTCAGATATAGGTGCCGATAGGCATTTCAGATATAGTTGCCGATTGGCATTTTAAAAATAGGTGCCGATAGGCATTTCAGATATAGAAGCCGATAGGCATTTCAAATATAGGTGCCGATAGGCATTCCAGATATGGTTGCCGATAGACATTTCAAATATAGGTGCTGATAGGCATTTCAGATGTAGTTTCCGATAGGCATTTCAAAAATAGGAGTCGATAGGCATTTCAGATATAGGTGTCGATAGGCATTTCAGATATAGGTGTCGATAGGCATTTCAGATATAGGTGTCGATAGGCATTTCAGATATAGGTGTCGATAGGCATTTCAGATATAGGTGTCGATAGGCATTTCAGATATAGGTGTCGATAGGCATTTCAGATATAGGTGTCGATAGGCATTTCAGATATAGGTGCCGATAGGCATTTCAGATATAGTTGCCGATTGGCATTTTAAAAATAGGTGCCGATAGGCATTTCAGATATAGAAGCCGATAGGCATTTCAAATATAGGCGCCGATAGGCATTCCAGATATGGTTGCCGATAGGCATATCAAATATAGGTGCTGATAGGCATTTCAGATGTAGTTTCCGATAGGCATTTCAAAAATAGGTGTCGATAGGCATTTCAGATATAGGTGTCGATAGGCATTTCAGATATAGGTGTCGATAGGCATTTCAGATATAGGTGTCGATAGGCATTTCAGATATAGGTGTCGATAGGCAAGTCAGATATAGGTGTCGATAGGCATTTCAGATATAGGTGTCGATAGGCATTTCAGATATAGGTGTCGATAGGCATTTCAGAAATAGGTGTCGATAGGCATTTCAGATATAGGTGTCGATAGGCATTTCAGATATAGGTGCCGATAGGCATTTCAGATATAGTTGCCGATTGGCATTTTAAAAATAGGTGCCGATAGGCATTTCAGATATAGAAGCCGATAGGCATTTCAAATATAGGTGCCGATAGGCATTCCAGATATGGTTGCCGATAGGCATTTCAAATATAGGTGCTGATAGGCATTTCAGATGTAGTTTCCGATAGGCATTTCAAAAATAGGTGTCGATAGGCATTTCAGATATAGGTGCCGATAGGCATTTCAGATATAGTTGCCGATTGGCATTTTAAAAATAGGTGCCGATAGGCATTTCAGATATAGAAGCCGATAGGCATTTCAAATATAGGTGCAGATAGGCATTCCAGATATGGTTGCTGATTGGCATTTCAAATATAGGTGCTGATAGGCATTTCAGATGTAGTTTCCGATAGGCATTTCAAAAATAGGTGTCGATAGGCATTTCAGATATAGGTGTCGATAGGCATTTCAGATATAGGTGTCGATAGGCATTTCAGATATAGGTGTCGATAGGCATTTCAGATATAGGTGTCGATAGGCATTTCAGATATAGGTGTCGATAGGCATTTCAGATATAGGTGTCGATAGGCATTTCAGATATAGGTGTCGATAGACATTTCAGATATAGGTGTCGATAGGCATTTCAGATATAGGTGCCGATAGGCATTTCAGATATAGTTGCCGATTGGCATTTTAAAAATAGGTGCCGATAGGCACTTCAGATATAGAAGCCGATAGGCATTTCAAATATAGGTGCCGATAGGCATTCCAGATATGGTTGCCGATAGGCATTTCAAATATAGGTGCTGATAGCCATTTCAGATGTAGTTTCCGGTAGGCATTTCAAAAATAGGCGTCGATAGGCATTTCAGATATAGGTGTCGATAGGCATTTCAGATATAGGTGTCGATAGGCATTTCAGATATAGGTGTCGATAGGCATTTCAGATATAGGTGTCGATAGGCATTTCAGATATAGGTGTCGATAGGCATTTCAGATATAGGTATCGATAGGCATTTCAGATATAGGTGTCGATAGGCATTTCAGATATAGGTGCCGATAGGCATTTCAGATATAGTTGCCGATTGGCATTTTAAAAATAGGTGCCGATAGGCATTTCAGATATAGAAGCCGATAGGCATTTCAAATATAGGTGCCGATAGGCATTCCAGATATGGTTGCCGATAGGCATTTCAAATATAGGTGCTGATAGGCATTTCAGATGTAGTTTCCGATAGGCATTTCAAAAATAGGTGTCGATAGGCATTTCAGATATAGGTGTCGATAGGCATTTCAGATATAGGTGTCGATAGGCATTTCAGATATAGGTGTCGATAGGCATTTCAGATATAGGTGTCGATAGGCATTTCAGATATAGGTGTCGATAGGCATTTGAGATATAGGTGTCGATAGGCATTTCAGATATAGGTGTCGATAGGCATTTCAGATATAGGTGTCGATAGGCATTTCAGATATAGGTGTCGATAGGCATTTCAAAAATAGGTGTCGATAGGGATTTCAGATATAGGTGTCGATAGGCATTTCAGATATAGGTGTCGATAGGCATTTCAGATATAGGTGTCGATAGGCATTTCAGATATAGGTGTCGATAGGCATTTCAGATATAGGTGTCGATAGGCATTTCAGATATAGGTGTCGATAGGCATTTCAGATATAGGTGTCGATAGGCATTTCAGATATAGGTGTCGATAGGCATTTCAGATATAGGTGCCAATAGGCATTTCAGATATAGTTGCCGATTGGCATTTTAAAAATAGGTGCCGATAGGCATTTCAGATATAGAAGTCGATAGGCATTTCAAATATAGGTGCCGATAGGCATTCCAGATATGGTTGCCGATAGGCATTTCAAATATAGGTGCTGATAGGCATTTCAGATGTAGTTTCCGATAGGCATTTCAAAAATAGGTGTCGATAGGCATTTCAGATATAGGTGTCGATAGGCATTTCAGATATAGGTGTCGATAGGCATTTCAGATATAGGTGTCGATAGGCATTTCAGATATAGGTGTCGATAGGCATTTCAATATAGGTGTCGATAGGCATTTCAGATATAGGTGTCGATAGGCATTTCAGATATAGGTGACGATAGGCATTTCAGATATAGGTGTCGATAGGCATTTCAGATATAGGTGCCGATAGGCATTTCAGATATAGTTGCCGATTGGCATTTTAAAAATAGGTGCCGATAGGCATTTCAGATATAGAAGCCGATAGGCATTTCAAATATAGGTGCCGATAGGCACTCCAGATATGGTTGCCGATAGACATTTCAAATATAGGTGCTGATAGGCATTTCAGATGTAGTTTCCGATAGGCATTTCAAAAATAGGAGTCGATAGGCATTTCAGATATAGGTGTCGATAGGCATTTCAGATATAGGTGTCGATAGGCATTTCAGATATAGGTGTCGATAGGCATTTCAGATATAGGTGTCGATAGGCATTTCAGATATAGGTGTCGATAGGCATTTCAGATATAGGTGTCGACAGGCATTTCAGATATAGGTGTCGATAGGCATTTCAGATATAGGTGCCGATAGGCATTTCAGATATAGTTGCCGATTGGCATTTTAAAAATAGGTGCCGATAGGCATTTCAGATATAGGTGCTGATAGGCATTTCAGATGTAGTTTAGGATAGGCATTTCAAAAATAGGTGTCGATAGGCATTTCAGATATAGGTGTCGATAGGCATTTCAGATATAGGTGTCGATAGGCATTTCAGATATAGGTGTCGATAGGCATTTCAGATATAGGTGCCGATTGGCATTTTAAAAATAGGTGCCGATAGGCATTTCAGATATAGAAGCCGATAGGCATTTCAAATATAGGCGCCGATAGGCATTCCAGATATGGTTGCCGATAGGCATTTCAAATATAGGTGCTGATAGGCATTTCAGATATAGTTGCCGATTGGCATTTTAAAAATAGGTGCCGATAGGCATTTCAGATATAGAAGTCGATAGGCATTTCAAATATAGGTGCCGATAGGCATTCCAGATATGGTTGCCGATAGGCATTTCAAATATAGGTGCTGATAGGCATTTCAGATGTAGTTTCCGATAGGCATTTCAAAAATAGGTGTCGATAGGCATTTCAGATATAGGTGTCGATAGGCATTTCAGATATAGGTGTCGATAGGCATTTCAGATATAGGTGTCGATAGGCATTTCAGATATAGGTGTCGATAGGCATTTCAATATAGGTGTCGATAGGCATTTCAGATATAGGTGTCGATAGGCATTTCAGATATAGGTGACGATAGGCATTTCAGATATAGGTGTCGATAGGCATTTCAGATATAGGTGCCGATAGGCATTTCAGATATAGTTGCCGATTGGCATTTTAAAAATAGGTGCCGATAGGCATTTCAGATATAGAAGCCGATAGGCATTTCAAATATAGGTGCCGATAGGCACTCCAGATATGGTTGCCGATAGACATTTCAAATATAGGTGCTGATAGGCATTTCAGATGTAGTTTCCGATAGGCATTTCAAAAATAGGAGTCGATAGGCATTTCAGATATAGGTGTCGATAGGCATTTCAGATATAGGTGTCGATAGGCATTTCAGATATAGGTGTCGATAGGCATTTCAGATATAGGTGTCGATAGGCATTTCAGATATAGGTGTCGATAGGCATTTCAGATATAGGTGTCGACAGGCATTTCAGATATAGGTGTCGATAGGCATTTCAGATATAGGTGCCGATAGGCATTTCAGATATAGTTGCCGATTGGCATTTTAAAAATAGGTGCCGATAGGCATTTCAGATATAGGTGCTGATAGGCATTTCAGATGTAGTTTAGGATAGGCATTTCAAAAATAGGTGTCGATAGGCATTTCAGATATAGGTGTCGATAGGCATTTCAGATATAGGTGTCGATAGGCATTTCAGATATAGGTGTCGATAGGCATTTCAGATATAGGTGCCGATTGGCATTTTAAAAATAGGTGTCGATAGGCATTTCAGATATAGGTGTCGATAGGCATTTCAGATATAGGTGACGATAGGCATTTCAGATATAGGTGTCGATAGGCATTTCAGATATAGGTGCCGATAGGCATTTCAGATATAGTTGCCGATTGGCATTTTAAAAATAGGTGCCGATAGGCATTTCAGATATAGAAGCCGATAGGCATTTCAAATATAGGCGCCGATAGGCATTCCAGATATGGTTGCCGATAGGCATTTCAAATATAGGTGCTGATAGGCATTTCAGATGTAGTTTAGGATAGGCATTTCAAAAATAGGTGTCGATAGGCATTTCAGATATAGGTGTCGATAGGCATTTCAGATATAGGTGTCGATAGGCATTTCAGATATAGGTGTCGATAGGCATTTCAGATATAGGTGTCGATAGGCAAGTCAGATATAGGTGTCGATAGGCATTTCAGATATAGGTGTCGATAGGCATTTCAGATATAGGTGTCGATAGGCATTTCAGAAATAGGTGTCGATAGGCATTTCAGATATAGGTGTCGATAGGCATTTCAGATATAGGTGCCGATAGGCATTTCAGATATAGTTGCCGATTGGCATTTTAAAAATAGGTGCCGATAGGCATTTCAGATATAGAAGCCGATAGGCATTTCAAATATAGGTGCCGATAGGCATTCCAGATATGGTTGCCGATAGGCATTTCAAATATAGGTGCTGATAGGCATTTTAGATGTAGTTTCCGATAGGCATTTCAAAAATAGGTGTCGATAGGCATTTCAGATATAGGTGTCGATAGGCATTTCAGATATAGGTGTCGATAGGCATTTCAGATATAGGTGTCGGTAGGCATTTCAGATATAGGTGTCGATAGGCAATTCAGATATAGGTGTCGATAGGCATTTGAGATATATGTGTCGATAGGCTTTTCATATATAGGTGTCGATAGGCATTTCAGATATAGGTGTCGATAGGCATTTCAGATATAGGTGCCGATAGGCATTTCAGATATAGTTGCCGATTGGCATTTTAAAAATAGGTGCCGATAGGCATTTCAGATATAGAAGCCGATAGGCATTTCAAATATAGGTGCCGATAGGCATTCCAGATATGGTTGCCGATTGGCATTTCAAATATAGGTGCTGATAGGCATTTCAGATGTAGTTTCCGATAGGCATTTCAAAAATAGGTGTCGATAGGCATTTCAGATATACGTGTCGATAGGCATTTCAGATATAGGTGTCGATAGGCATTTCAGATATAGGTGTCGATAGGCATTTCAGATATAGGTGTCGATAGGCATTTCAGATGTAGGTGTCGATAGGCATTTCAGATATAGGTGTCGATAGGCATTTCAGATATAGGTGTCGATAGGCATTTCAGATATAGGTGCCGATAGGCATTTCAGATATAGTTGCCGATTGGCATTTTAAAAATAGGTGCCGATAGGCATTTCAGATATAGAAGCCGATAGGCATTAAAAATATAGGTGCCGATAGGCATTCCAGATATGGTTGCCGATAGGCATTTCAAATATAGGTGCTGATAGGCATTTCAGATGTAGTTTCCGATAGGCATTTCAAAAATAGGTGTCGATAGGCATTTCAGATATAGGTGTCGATAGGCATTTCAGATATAGGTGTCGATAGGCATTTCAGATATAGGTGTCGATAGGCATTTCAGATATAGGTGTCGATAGGCATTTCAGATATATGTGTCGATAGGCATTTCAGATATAGGTGTCGATAGGCATTTCAGATATAGGTGTCGATAGGCATTTCAGATATAGGTGTCGATAGGCATTTCAGATATAGGTGCCGATAGGCATTTAAGATATAGTTGCCGATTGGCATTTTAAAAATAGGTGCCGATAGGCATTTCAGATATAGAAGCCGATAGGCATTTCAAATATAGGTGCTGATAGGCATTCCAGGTATGGTTGCCGATTGGCATTTCAAATATAGGTGCTGATAGGCATTTCAGATGTAGTTTCCGATAGGCATTTCAAAAATAGGTGTCGATAGGCATTTCAGATATAGGTGTCGATAGGCATTTCAGATATAGGTGTCGATAGGCATTTCAGATATAGGTGTCGATAGGCATTTCAGATATAGGTGTCGATAGGCATTTCAGATATAGGTGTCGATGGGCATTTCAGATATAGGTGCCGATAGGCATTTCAGATATAGTTGCCGATTGGCATTTTAAAAATAGGTGCCGATAGGCATTTCAGACATAGAAGCCGATAGGCATTTCAAATATAGGTGTCGATAGGCATTCCGGATATGGTTGCCGATAGGCATTTCAAATATAGGTGCTGATAGGCATTTCAGATGTAGTTTCCGATAGGCATTTCAAAAATAGGTGTCGATAGGCATTTCAGATATAGGTGTCGATAGGCATTTCAGATATAGGTGTCGATAGGCATTTCAGATATAGGTGTCGACAGGCATTTCAGATATAGGTGTCGATAGGCATTTCAGATATAGGTGTCGATAGGCATTTGAGATATAGGTGTCGATAGGCATTTCAGATATAGGTGTCGATAGGCATTTCAGATATAGGTGTCGATAGGCATTTCAGATATAGGTGTCGATAGGCATTTCAGATATAGGTGTCGATAGGCACTTCAGATATAGGTGCCGATAGGCATTTCAGATATAGTTGCCGATTGGCATTTTAAAAATAAGTGCCGATAGGCATTTCAGATATAGAAGCCGATAGGCACATCAAATATAGGTGCCGATAGGCATTCCAGACATGGTTGCCGATAGGCATTTCAAATATAGGTGCTGATAGGCATTTCAGATGTAGTTTCCGATAGGCATTTCAAAAATAGGTGTCGATAGGCATTTCAGATATAGGTGTCGATAGGCATTTCAGATATAGGTGTCGATAGGCATTTCAGATATAGGTGTCGATAGGCATTTGAGATATAGGTGTCGTAAGGCATTTCATATATAGGTGTCGATAGGCATTTCAGATATAGGTGTCGATAGGCATTTCAGATATAGGTGTCGATAGGCATTTCAGATATAGGTGCCGATAGGCATTTCAGATATAGTTGCCGATTGGCATTTTAAAAATAGGTGCCGATAGGCATTTCAGATATAGAAGCCGATAGGCATTTCAAATATAGGTGCCGATAGGCATTCCAGATATGGTTGCCGATAGGCATTTCAAATATAGGTGCTGATAGACATTTCAAATGTAGTTTCCGATAGGCATTTCAAAAATAGGTGTCGATAGGCATTTCAGATATAGGTGTCGATAGGCATTTCAGATATAGGTGTCGATAGGCATTTCAGATATAGGTGCCGATAGGCATTCCAGATATGGTTGCCGATAGGCATTTCAAATATAGGTGCTGATAGGCATTTCAGATGTAGTTTCCGATAGGCATTTCTAAAATAGGTGTCGATAGGCATTTCTGATATAGGTGTCGATAGGCATTTCAGATATAGGTGTCGATAGGCATTTCAGATATAGGTGTCGATAGGCATTTCAGATATAGGTGTCGATAGGCATTTCAGATATAGGTATCGATAGGCATTTCAGATATAGGTGTCGATAGGCATTTCAGATATAGGTGCCGATAGGCATTTCAGATATAGTTGCCGATTGGCATTTTAAAAATAGGTGCCGATAGGCATTTCAGATATAGAAGCCGATAGGCATTTCAAATATAGGTGCCGATAGGCATTCCAGATATGGTTGCCGATAGGCATTTCAAATATAGGTGCTGATAGGCATTTCAGATGTAGTTTCCGATAGGCATTTCAAAAATAGGTGTCGATAGGCATTTCAGATATAGGTGTCGATAGGCATTTCAGATATAGGTGTCGATAGGCATTTCAGATATAGGTGTCGATAGGCATTTCAGATATAGGTGTCGATAGGCATTTCAGATATAGGTGTCGATAGGCATTTGAGATATAGGTGTCGATAGGCATTTCAGATATAGGTGTCGATAGGCATTTCAGATATAGGTGTCGATAGGCATTTCAGATATAGGTGTCGATAGGCATTTCAAAAATAGGTGTCGATAGGGATTTCAGATATAGGTGTCGATAGGCATTTCAGATATAGGTGTCGATAGGCATTTCAGATATAGGTGTCGATAGGCATTTCAGATATAGGTGTCGATAGGCATTTCAGATATAGGTGTCGATAGGCATTTCAGATATAGGTGTCGATAGGCATTTCAGATATAGGTGTCGATAGGCATTTCAGATATAGGTGTCGATAGGCATTTCAGATATAGGTGCCAATAGGCATTTCAGATATAGTTGCCGATTGGCATTTTAAAAATAGGTGCCGATAGGCATTTCAGATATAGAAGTCGATAGGCATTTCAAATATAGGTGCCGATAGGCATTCCAGATATGGTTGCCGATAGGCATTTCAAATATAGGTGCTGATAGGCATTTCAGATGTAGTTTCCGATAGGCATTTCAAAAATAGGTGTCGATAGGCATTTCAGATATAGGTGTCGATAGGCATTTCAGATATAGGTGTCGATAGGCATTTCAGATATAGGTGTCGATAGGCATTTCAGATATAGGTGTCGATAGGCATTTCAATATAGGTGTCGATAGGCATTTCAGATATAGGTGTCGATAGGCATTTCAGATATAGGTGACGATAGGCATTTCAGATATAGGTGTCGATAGGCATTTCAGATATAGGTGCCGATAGGCATTTCAGATATAGTTGCCGATTGGCATTTTAAAAATAGGTGCCGATAGGCATTTCAGATATAGAAGCCGATAGGCATTTCAAATATAGGTGCCGATAGGCACTCCAGATATGGTTGCCGATAGACATTTCAAATATAGGTGCTGATAGGCATTTCAGATGTAGTTTCCGATAGGCATTTCAAAAATAGGAGTCGATAGGCATTTCAGATATAGGTGTCGATAGGCATTTCAGATATAGGTGTCGATAGGCATTTCAGATATAGGTGTCGATAGGCATTTCAGATATAGGTGTCGATAGGCATTTCAGATATAGGTGTCGATAGGCATTTCAGATATAGGTGCCGATAGGCATTTCAGATATAGTTGCCGATTGGCATTTTAAAAATAGGTGCCGATAGGCATTTCAGATATAGAAGCCGATAGGCATTTCAAATATAGGCGCCGATAGGCATTCCAGATATGGTTGCCGATAGGCATTTCAAATATAGGTGCTGATAGGCATTTCAGATGTAGTTTAGGATAGGCATTTCAAAAATAGGTGTCGATAGGCATTTCAGATATAGGTGTCGATAGGCATTTCAGATATAGGTGTCGATAGGCATTTCAGATATAGGTGTCGATAGGCATTTCAGATATAGGTGTCGATAGGCAAGTCAGATATAGGTGTCGATAGGCATTTCAGATATAGGTGTCGATAGGCATTTCAGATATAGGTGTCGATAGGCATTTCAGAAATAGGTGTCGATAGGCATTTCAGATATAGGTGTCGATAGGCATTTCAGATATAGGTGCCGATAGGCATTTCAGATATAGTTGCCGATTGGCATTTTAAAAATAGGTGCCGATAGGCATTTCAGATATAGAAGCCGATAGGCATTTCAAATATAGGTGCCGATAGGCATTCCAGATATGGTTGCCGATAGGCATTTCAAATATAGGTGCTGATAGGCATTTCAGATGTAGTTTCCGATAGGCATTTCAAAAATAGGTGTCGATAGGCATTTCAGATATAGGTGTCGATAGGCATTTCAGATATAGGTGTCGATAGGCATTTCAGATATAGGTGTCGATAGGCATTTCAGATATAGGTGTCGATAGGCATTTCAGATATAGGTGTCGATAGGCATTTCAGATATAGGTGTCGATAGGCATTTCAGATATAGGTGTCGATAGGCATTTCAGATATAGGTGCCGATAGGCATTTCAGATATAGTTGCCGATTGGCATTTTAAAAATAGGTGCCGATAGGCATTTCAGATATAGAAGCCGATAGGCATTTCAAATATAGGTGCCGATAGGCATTCCAGATATGGTTGCCGATAGGCATTTCAAATATAGGTGCTGATAGGCATTTTAGATGTAGTTTCCGATAGGCATTTCAAAAATAGGTGTCGATAGGCATTTCAGATATAGGTGTCGATAGGCATTTCAGATATAGGTGTCGATAGGCATTTCAGATATAGGTGTCGATAGGCATTTCAGATATAGGTGTCGATAGGCAATTCAGATATAGGTGTCGATAGGCATTTGAGATATATGTGTCGATAGGCTTTTCATATATAGGTGTCGATAGGCATTTCAGATATAGGTGTCGATAGGCATTTCAGATATAGGTGCCGATAGGCATTTCAGATATAGTTGCCGATTGGCATTTTAAAAATAGGTGCCGATAGGCATTTCAGATATAGAAGCCGATGGCATTTCAAATATAGGTGCCGATAGGCATTCCAGATATGGTTGCCGATTGGCATTTCAAATATAGGTGCTGATAGGCATTTCAGATGTAGTTTCCGATAGGCATTTCAAAAATAGGTGTCGATAGGCATTTCAGATATACGTGTCGATAGGCATTTCAGATATAGGTGTCGATAGGCATTTCAGATATAGGTGTCGATAGGCATTTCAGATATAGGTGTCGATAGGCATTTCAGATGTAGGTGCCGATAGGCATTTCAGATATAGGTGTCGATAGGCATTTCAGATATAGGTGTCGATAGGCATTTCAGATATAGGTGCCGATAGGCATTTCAGATATAGTTGCCGATTGGCATTTTAAAAATAGGTGCCGATAGGCATTTCAGATATAGAAGCCGATAGGCATTAAAAATATAGGTGCCGATAGGCATTCCAGATATGGTTGCCGATAGGCATTTCAAATATAGGTGCTGATAGGCATTTCAGATGTAGTTTCCGATAGGCATTTCAAAAATAGGTGTCGATAGGCATTTCAGATATAGGTGTCGATAGGCATTTCAGATATAGGTGTCGATAGGCATTTCAGATATAGGTGTCGATAGGCATTTCAGATATAGGTGTCGATAGGCATTTCAGATATATGTGTCGATAGGCATTTCAGATATAGGTGTCGATAGGCATTTCAGATATAGGTGTCGATAGGCATTTCAGATATAGGTGTCGATAGGCATTTCAGATATAGGTGCCGATAGGCATTTAAGATATAGTTGCCGATTGGCATTTTAAAAATAGGTGCCGATAGGCATTTCAGATATAGAAGCCGATAGGCATTTCAAATATAGGTGCTGATAGGCATTCCAGGTATGGTTGCCGATTGGCATTTCAAATATAGGTGCTGATAGGCATTTCAGATGTAGTTTCCGATAGGCATTTCAAAAATAGGTGTCGATAGGCATTTCAGATATAGGTGTCGATAGGCATTTCAGATATAGGTGTCGATAGGCATTTCAGATATAGGTGTCGATAGGCATTTCAGATATAGGTGTCGATAGGCATTTCAGATATAGGTGTCGATGGGCATTTCAGATATAGGTGCCGATAGGCATTTCAGATATAGTTGCCGATTGGCATTTTAAAAATAGGTGCCGATAGGCATTTCAGACATAGAAGCCGATAGGCATTTCAAATATAGGTGCCGATAGGCATTCCGGATATGGTTGCCGATAGGCATTTCAAATATAGGTGCTGATAGGCATTTCAGATGTAGTTTCCGATAGGCATTTCAAAAATAGGTGTCGATAGGCATTTCAGATATAGGTGTCGATAGGCATTTCAGATATAGGTGTCGATAGGCATTTCAGATATAGGTGTCGACAGGCATTTCAGATATAGGTGTCGATAGGCATTTCAGATATAGGTGTCGATAGGCATTTGAGATATAGGTGTCGATAGGCATTTCAGATATAGGTGTCGATAGGCATTTCAGATATAGGTGTCGATAGGCATTTCAGATATAGGTGTCGATAGGCATTTCAGATATAGGTGTCGATAGGCACTTCAGATATAGGTGCCGATAGGCATTTCAGATATAGTTGCCGATTGGCATTTTAAAAATAAGTGCCGATAGGCATTTCAGATATAGAAGCCGATAGGCACATCAAATATAGGTGCCGATAGGCATTCCAGACATGGTTGCCGATAGGCATTTCAAATATAGGTGCTGATAGGCATTTCAGATGTAGTTTCCGATAGGCATTTCAAAAATAGGTGTCGATAGGCATTTCAGATATAGGTGTCGATAGGCATTTCAGATATAGGTGTCGATAGGCATTTCAGATATAGGTGTCGATAGGCATTTGAGATATAGGTGTCGTAAGGCATTTCATATATAGGTGTCGATAGGCATTTCAGATATAGGTGTCGATAGGCATTTCAGATATAGGTGTCGATAGGCATTTCAGATATAGGTGCCGATAGGCATTTCAGATATAGTTGCCGATTGGCATTTTAAAAATAGGTGCCGATAGGCATTTCAGATATAGAAGCCGATAGGCATTTCAAATATAGGTGCCGATAGGCATTCCAGATATGGTTGCCGATTGGCATTTCAAATATAGGTGCTGATAGGCATTTCAGATGTAGTTTCCGATAGGCATTTCAAAAATAGGTGTCGATAGGCATTTCAGATATAGGTGTCGATAGGCATTTCAGATATAGGTGTCGATAGGCATTTAGATATAGGTGTCGATAGGCATTTCAGATATAGGTGTCGATAGGCATTTCAGATATAGGTGTCGATAGGCATTTCAGATATAGGTGTCGATAGGCATTTCAGATATAGGTGTCGATAGGCATTTCAGATATAGTTGCCGATAGGCATTTCAGATATAGTTGCCGATTGGCATTTTAAAAATAGGTGCCGATAGGCATTTCAGATATAGAAGCCGATAGGCATTTCAAATATAGGTGCCGATAGGCATTCCAGATATGGTTGCCGATAGGCATTTCAAATATAGGTGCTGATAGGCATTTCAGATGTAGTTTCCGATAGGCATTTCAAAAATAGGTGTCGATAGGCATTTCAGATATAGGTGTCGATAGGCATTTCAGATATAGGTGTCGATAGGCATTTCAGATATAGGTGTCGATAGGCATTTCAGATATAGGTGTCGATAGGCATTTCAGATATAGGTGTCGATAGGCATTTCAGATATAGGTGTCGATAGGCATTTCAGATATAGGTGTCGATAGGCATTTCAGATATAGGTGTCGATAGGCATTCCAGATATAGGTGTCGATAGGCATTTCAGATATAGGTGCCGATAGGCATTTCAGATATAGTTGCCGATTGGCATTTTAAAAATAGGTGCCGATAGGCATTTCAGATATAGAAGCCGATAGGCATTTCAAATATAGGTGCCGATAGGCATTCCAGATATGGTTGCCGATTGGCATTTCAAATATAGGTGCTGATAGGCATTTCAGATGTAGTTTCCGATAGGCATTTCAAAAATAGGTGTCGATAGGCATTTCAGATATAGGTGTCGATAGGCATTTCAGATATAGGTGTCGATAGGCATTTCAGATATAGGTGTCGATAGGCATTTCAGATATAGGTGTCGATAGGCATTTCAGATATAGGTGTCGATAGGCATTTCAGATATAGGTGTCGATAGGCATTTCAGATATAGGTGTCGATAGGCATTTCAGATATAGTTGCCGATAGGCATTTCAGATATAGTTGCCGATTGGCATTTTAAAAATAGGTGCCGATAGGCATTTCAGATATAGAAGCCGATAGGCATTTCAAATATTGGTGCCGATAGGCATTCCAGATATGGTTGCCGATAGGCATTTCAAATATAGGTGCTGATAGGCATTTCAGATGTAGTTTCCGATAGGCATTTCAAAAATAGGTGTCGATAGGCATTTCAGATATAGGTGTCGATAGGCATTTCAGATATAGGTGTCGATAGGCATTTCAGATATAGGTGTCGATAGGCATTTCAGATATAGGTGTCGATAGGCATTTCAGATATAGGTGTCGATAGGCATTTGAGATATAGGTGTCGATAGGCATTTCAGATATAGGTGTCGATAGGCATTTCAGATATAGGTGTCGATAGGCATTTCAGATATAGGTGCCGATAGGCATTTCAGATATAGTTGCCGATTGGCATTATAAAAATAGGTGCCGATAGGCATTTCAGATATAGAAGCCGATAGGCATTTCAAATATAGGTGCAGATAGGCATTCCAGATATGGTTGCCGATTGGCATTTCAAATATAGGTGCTGATAGGCATTTCAGATGTAGTTTCCGATAGGCATTTCAAAAATAGGTGTCGATAGGCATTTCAGATATAGGTGTCGATAGGCATTTCAGATATAGGTGTCGATAGGCATTTCAGATATAGGTGTCGATAGGCATTTCAGATATAGGTGTCGATAGGCATTTCAGATATAGGTGTCGATAGGCATTTCAGATATAGGTGTCGATAGGCATTTCAGATATAGGTGTCGATAGACATTTCAGATATAGGTGTCGATAGGCATTTCAGATATAGGTGCCGATAGGCATTTCAGATATAGTTGCCGATTGGCATTTTAAAAATAGGTGCCGATAGGCACTTCAGATATAGAAGCCGATAGGCATTTCAAATATAGGTGCCGATAGGCATTCCAGATATGGTTGCCGATAGGCATTTCAAATATAGGTGCTGATAGCCATTTCAGATGTAGTTTCCGGTAGGCATTTCAAAAATAGGCGTCGATAGGCATTTCAGATATAGGTGTCGATAGGCATTTCAGATATAGGTGTCGATAGGCATTTCAGATATAGGTGTCGATAGGCATTTCAGATATAGGTGTCGATAGGCATTTCAGATATAGGTGTCGATAGGCATTTCAGATATAGGTATCGATAGGCATTTCAGATATAGGTGTCGATAGGCATTTCAGATATAGGTGCCGATAGGCATTTCAGATATAGTTGCCGATTGGCATTTTAAAAATAGGTGCCGATAGGCATTTCAGATATAGAAGCCGATAGGCATTTCAAATATAGGTGCCGATAGGCATTCCAGATATGGTTGCCGATAGGCATTTCAAATATAGGTGCTGATAGGCATTTCAGATGTAGTTTCCGATAGGCATTTCAAAAATAGGTGTCGATAGGCATTTCAGATATAGGTGTCGATAGGCATTTCAGATATAGGTGTCGATAGGCATTTCAGATATAGGTGTCGATAGGCATTTCAGATATAGGTGTCGATAGGCATTTCAGATATAGGTGTCGATAGGCATTTGAGATATAGGTGTCGATAGGCATTTCAGATATAGGTGTCGATAGGCATTTCAGATATAGGTGTCGAT
>JAVRKA010000875.1:0-43872 GCA_034508555.1 Venustoraphidia nigricollis | reverse complement strand
ATTTCAGATATAGTTGCCGATTCGCATTTTAAAAATAGGTGCCGATAGGCATTTCAGATATAGAAGCCGATAGGTATTTCAAATATAGGTGTCGATAGGCATTTCAAATATGGTTGCCGATAGGCATTTCAAATGTAGGTGCTGATAGGCATTTCAGATGTAGGTTCCGATAGGCATTTCAAAAATAGGTGCCGATAGGCATTTCAGATATAGGTGCCGATAGGCATTTATGATATAGTTGCCGATTGGCAATTTAAAAATAGGTGCCGTAGGCATTTCGGATGTAGTTTCCGATAGGCATTTCAAAAATAAGTGCCGATAGGCATTCCAGATATGGTTGCCGATAGGCATTTCAAATATAGGTGCTGATAGGCATTTCAGATGTAGTTTCCGATAGGCATTTCAGATATAGAAGCCGATAGGCATTTTAAATATAGAAGCCGATAGGCATTTCAAATATAGGTGCCGATAGGCATTCCAGATATGGTTGCCGATAAACATTTCAAATATAGGTGCTGATAGGCATTTCAGATGTAGTTTCCGATAGGCATTTCAGATATAGAAGCCGATAGGCATTTTAAATATAGGTGCCGATAGGCATTCCAGATATGGTGTCCGATAGGCATTTCAAATATAGGTGCTGATAGGTATTTCAGATGTAGTTTCCGTTAGGGATTTCAAAAATAGGTGCCGATAGGCATTTCAGATATAGGTGATGATAGGCATTTTAGATATAGTTGCCGATTCGCATTTTAAAAATAGGTGCCGATAGGCATTTCAGATATAGAAGCCTATAGGCATTTCAATTATAGGTGCCGATAGGGATTCCAGATATGGTTGCCGATAGGCATTTCAAATATAGTTGCTGATAGGCATTTCAGATGTAATTTCCGATAGGCATTTCAAAAATAGGTGCCGATAGTCATTTCAGATATAGGTGCCGATAGGCATTTCAGATATAGTTGCCGATTCGCATTTTAAAAATAGGTGCCGATAGTCATTTCAGATATAGAAGCCGATAGGCATTTCAAATATAGGTGCCGATAGGCATTCCAGATATTGTTGCAGATAGGCATTTCAAATATAGGTGCTGATAGGCATTTCAGATGTAGGTTCCGATAGGCATTTCAGATATAGTTGCCGATTGGCATTTTAAAAATAGGTGCCGATAGGCATTTTAGATGTAGTTTCCGATAGGCATTTCAGAAATAGGTGCCGATAGGCTTTTCAGATATAGGTTTCGATAGGCATTTTAGATATAGTTGCCGATTCGCATTTTAAAAATAGGTGCCGATAGGCATTTCAGATATAGAAGCCGATAGGCATTTCAAATATAGGTGCCGATAGGCATTCCAGATATGGTTGCCCATAGGCATTTCAAATATAGGTGCTAATAGGCATTTCAGATGTTGTTTCCGATAGGCATTTAAAAAATAGGTGCCGATAGGCATTTCAGATATAGGTGCCGATAGGCATTTCAGATATAGTTTCCGATTCGCATTTTAAAAATATGTGCCGATAGGCATTTCAGATATAGTTGCCGATTCGCATTTTTAAAATAGGTGCCGATAGGCATTTCAGATATAGAAGCCGATAGGCATTTCAAATATAGGTGCCGATAGGCATTCCAAATATGGTTGCCCATAGGCATTTCAAATGTAGGTGCTGATAGGCATTTCAGATGTAGTTTCCGATAGGCATTTAAAAAATAGGTGCCGATAGGCATTTCAGATATCGGTGCCGAAGGGATTTCAGATATAGTTTCCGATTCGCATTTTAAAAATAGGTGCCGATAGGCATTTCAGATATGGTTGCCGATAGGCATTTCAAATATAGGTGCCGATAGGCATTTCAGATGTAGGTTCCGATAGGCATTTCAAAAAAAGGTTCCGATTGGCATTTCCGATATAGGTGCCGATAGGCATTTATGATATAGTTGTCGATTGGCATTTTAAAAATAGGTGCCGATAGGCATTTCAGATGTAGTTTTTGATAGGCATTTCAAAAATAGGTGCCGATAGGCATTCCAGATATGGTTGCCGATAGGCATTTCAAATATAGGTGCTGATAGGCATTTTAGATGTAGTTTCCGATAGGCATTTCAGATATAGAAGCCGATAGGCATTTCAAATATAGAAGCCGATAGGCTTTTCAAATATAGGTGCTGATAGGCATTCCAGATATGGTTGCCGATAGGCATTTCAAATTTAAGTGCTGATAGGCATTTCAGATGTAGTTTCTGATAGGCATTACAGATATAGAAGCCGATAGGCATTTCAAATATAGGTGCCGATCGGCATTCCAGATATGGTTGCCGATAGGCATTTCAAATATAGGTGCTGATAGGCATTTCAGATGTAGTTTCCGATAGGCATTTCAAAAATAGGTGCCGATAGGCATTTCAGATATAGGTGCCTATAGGCATTTTAGATATAGTTGCCCATTCGCATTTTAAAAATAGGTGCCGATAGGCATTTCAGATATAGAAGCCGATAGGTATTTCAATTATAGGTGCCGATAGGCATTCGAAATATAATTTTTGATAGGCATTTTAAATATAGTTGCTGATAGGCATTTCAGATGTAATTTCCGATAGGCATTTCAAAATTAGGTGCCGATAGGCATTTCAGATATAGGTGCCGATAGGCATTTCAGATATAGAAGCCGATAGGTATTTCAAATATAGGTGTCGATAGGCATTTCAGATATGGTTGCCGATAGGCATTTCAAATATAGGTGCTGATAGGCTTTTCAGATGTAGGTTCCGATAGGCATTTCAAAAATAGGTGTCGATAGGCATTTCAGATATAGGTGCCGATCGGCATTTCAGATATAGTTGCCGATTGGCATTTCAGATATAGGTGCCGATCGGCATTTCAGATATAGTTGCCGATTGGCATTTTAAAAATAGGTGCCGATAGGTATTTCAGATGTAGTTTCCGATAGGTATTTCAAAAATAGGTGCCGTTAGGCTTTTCAGATATATGTGCCGATAGGCATTTTAAATATAGTTGCCGATTCGCATTTTAAAAATAGGTGCCGATAGGCATTTCAGATATAGAAGCCGATAGGCATTTCAAATATAGGTGCCGATAGGCATTCCAGATATGGTTCCCCATAGGTATTTCAAATATAGGTGCTGATAGGCATTTCAGATGTAGTTTCCGATACGCATTTAAAAAATAGGTGCCGATAGGCATTTTAGATATAGGTGCCGATAGGCATTTCAGATATAGTTTCCGATTCGCATTTTAAAAATAGGTGCCGATAGGCATTTCAGATATAGTTGCCGATTCGCATTTTAAAAATAGGTGCCGATAGGCATTTCAGATATAGAAGCCGATAGGTATTTCAAATATAGGTGTCGATAGGCAATTCAAATATGGTTGCCGATAGGCATTTCAAATAGAGGTGCTGATAGGCATTTCAGATGTAAGTTCCGATAGGCATTTCAAAAATAGGTGCCGATAGGCATTTCAGATATAGGTGCCGATAGGCATTTCTGATATAGTTGCCGATTGGCATTTTAAAAATAGGTGCCGTAGGCATTTCAGATGTAGTTTCCGATAGGCATTTCAGATATAGAAGCCGATAGGCATTTCAAATATAGGTGCCGATAGGCATTCCAGATATGGTGTCCGATAGGCATTTCAAATATAGGTGCTGATAGGTATTTCAGATGTAGTTTCCGATAGGCATTTCAAAAATAGGTGCCGATAGGCATTTCAGATATAGGTGCCGATAGGCATTTCAGATATAGTTGCCGATTCGCATTTTAAAAATAGGTGCCGATAGTCATTTCAGATATAGAAGCCGATAGGCATTTCAAATATAGATGCCGATAGGCATTTCAGATATGGTTGCCGATAGGCATTTCAAATATAGGTGCTGATAGGCATTTCAGATGTAGTTTCCGATAGGCATTTCAAAAATAGGTGCCGATTAGCATTTCAGATAAAGGTGCCGATAAGCATTTCAGATATAGTTGCCGATTCGCATTTTAAAAATAGGTGCCGATAGTCATTTCAGATATAGAAGCCGATAGGCATTTCAAATATAGATGCCGATAGGCATTTCAGATATGGTTGCCGATAGGCATTTCAAATATAGGTGCTGATAGGCATTTCAGATGTAGTTTCCGATAGGCATTTCAAAAATAGGTGCCGATTAGCATTTCAGATAAAGGTGCCGATAAGCATTTCAGATATAGTTGCCGATTCGCATTTTAAAAATAGGTGCCGATAGGCATTTCAGATATAGAAGCCGATAGGCATTTCAAATATAGGTGCCGATAGGCATTCCAGATATGGTTGCCGATAGGCATTTCAAATATAGGTGCTGATAGGCATTTCAGATGTAGTTTCCGATAGGCATTTCAGATATAGAAGCCGATAGGCATTTCAAATATAGGTGCCGATAGGCATTCCAGATATGGTTGCCGATAGGCATTTCAAATATAGGTGCTGATAGGCATTTCAGATGTAGTTTCCGATAGGCATTTCAAAATTTGGTGCCGATAGGCATTTCAGATATAGGTGCCGATAGGCATTTATGATATAGTTGCCCATTCGCATTTTAAAAATAGGTGTCGATAGGCATTTCAGATATAGAAACCGATAGGCATTTCAATTATTGGTGCCGAAAGGCATTCTAGATATGGTTGCCGATAGGCATATCAAATATAGTTGCTGATAGGCATTTCAGATGTAGTTTCCGATAGGCATATCAAAAATAGGTGCCAATAGGCATTTCAGATATAGGTGCGGATAGGCATTTCCGATATAGTTGCCCATTGGCATTTTAAAAATAGGTGCCGATAGGCATTTCAAATATAGAAGCCGATAGGTATTTCAAATATAGGTGTCGATAGGCATTTCAGATATGGCTGCCGATAGGCATTTCAAATATAGGTGCTGATAGGCGTTTGAGATGTAGGTTCCGATAGGCATTTCAAAAATAGGTGTCGATTGGCATTTCAGATATAGTTGCCGATTGGCATTTTAACAATAGGTGCCGATAGGCATTTCAGATATAGAAGCCGATAGGCAAATCAAATATAGGTGCCGATAGGCATTCCAGATATGGTTGCCCATAGGCATTTCAAATATAGGTGCTGATAGGCATTTCAGATGTAGGTTCCGATAGGCATTTTAAAAATAGGTGTCGATAGGCATTTCAGATATAGGTGCCGATAGGCACTTCAGATATAGTTGCCGATTGGCATTTTAAAAATAGGTGCCGATAGGCATTTCAGATGTAGTTTCCGATAGGCATTTAAAAAATAGGTGCCGATAGGCATTTCAGATATAAGTTCCGATAGGCATTTCAGATATAGTTTCCGATTCGCATTTTAAAAATAGGTGCCGATAGGCATTTCAGATATAGTTGCCGATTCGCATTTTAAAAATAGGCGCCGATAGGCATTTCAGATATAGAAGCCCATAGGTATTTCTAATATAGGTGTCGATAGGCATTTCAAATATGGTTGCCGATAAGCATTTCAAATATAGGTGCTGATAGGCATTTCAGATATAAATGCCGAAAGGCATTTCAGATATAGGTGCCGATAGGCATTTCTTATTTAGTTGCCGATAGGCATTTCAAATATAAGTGCTGATAGGCATTTCAGATATAGAAGCCGATAGGCATATTTTCAAATATAGGTGCCGATAGGCATTTCAGCTATAGTTGCCGATTCGCATTTTAAAAATAGGTGCCGGTAGGCATTTCAGATATAGAAGCCGATAGGCATTTCAAATATAGGTGCCGATAGGCATTCCAGATATGGTTGCCGATAGGCATTTCAAATATAGGTGCTTATAGGCATTTCAGATTTAGTTTTCGATAGGCATTTCAAAAATAGTTGCCGATAGGCACTTCAGATATAGGTGCCGATAGGCATTTCGGATATAGTTGCCGATTGGCATTTTAAAAATAGGTGCCGATAGGCATATCAGATGTAGTTTCCGATAGGCATTTCAAAAATAGGTGCCGATAGGCATTTCAGATATAGGTGCCGATAGGCATTTCGGATATAGTTGCCGATTTGCATTTCAAAAATAGGTGCCGATAGGCATTTCAGATATAAAAGCCGAAAGCTATTTCAAATATAGGTGCCGATAGGCATTCCAGATATGGTTGCCGATAGGCATTTCAAATATAGGTGCTGATAGGCATTTCAAATATAGGTGCCGATAGGCATTTCAAAAATAGGTGCCGATAGGCATTTCAGATATAGGTGCCGATAGGCATTTCAGATATAGTTGCCGATTCGCATTTTAAAAATAGGTGCCGATAGGCATTTCAGATATAGAAGCCGATAGGCATTACAAATATAGGTGCTGATAGGCATTCCAGATATGGTTGCCGATAGGCATCTCAAATATAGGTGCTGATAGGCATTTCAGATATAGGTGCCGATAGGCATTTTTGATATAGTTGCCGATTCGCATTTTAAAAATAGGTGCCGATAGGCATTTCAGATATAGAAGCCGATAGGCATTTCAAATATAGGTGCCGATAGGCATTCCATATATGGTTGCCGATAGGCATTTCAAATATAGGTGCTGATAGGCATTTCAGATGTAGTTTCCGATAGGCATTTCAAAAATAGTTGCCGATAGGCATTTCAGATATAGGTGCCGATAGGCATTTCAGATATAGTTGCCGATTGGCATTTTAAAAATAGGTGCCGATAGGCATTTCAGATATAGAAGCCGATAGGTATTTCATATATAGGTGTCGATAGGCATATCAGATATGGTTGCCGATAGGCATTTCAAATATAAGTGCTGATAGGCATTTCAGATATAGTTGCCGATTGGCATTTTAAAAATAGGTGCCGATAGGCATTTCAGATATAAGTGCCGATAGCCATTTCAAATATAGGTGCCGATAGGCATTTCTGATTTGGTTTCCGATAGGCATTTCAAATATAGGTGCTGATAGGCATTTCAGATGTAGTTTCCGATAGGCATTTCAAAAATAGGTGCCGATGGGCATTTCAGATATAGGTGCCGATAGGCATTTCAGATATAGTTGCCGATTGGCATTTTAAAAATATGTGCCGATAGGCATTTCAGATATAGAAGCCGATAGGCATTTCAAATATAGGTGCCGATAGGCATTCCAGATATAGTTGCCGATAGGCATTTAAAATATAGGTGCTGATAGGCATTTGAGATGTAGTTTCATATAGGCATTTCAAAAATAGGTACCGATAGGCATTTCAGAAATATGTGCCGATAGGCATTTCAGATATAGGTCCGATTCGCATTTTAAAATTAGGTGCCGATAGGCATTTCAGATATAGAAGCCGATAGGCATTTCAAATATAGGTGCCGATAGGCGTTCCAGATATGGTTGCCGATAGGCATTTCAAATGTAGGTGCTGATAGGCATTTCAGATGTAGTTTCCGATTGACATTTCAAAAATAGGTGCCGATAGGCATGCCAGATATGGTTGCCGATAGGCATTTCAAATATAGGTGCTTATAGGCATTTTAGATGTAGTTTCCGATAGGCATTTCAAAAATAGTTGCCTATAGGCCTTTCAGATATAGGTGCTGATAGGCATTTCAGATACAGTTGCCGATTGGCATTTAAAAAATAGGTGCCGATAGGCATTTATGATATAGAAGCCGATAGGTATTTCAAATATAGGTGTCGATAGGCATTTCAGATATGGTTGCCGATAGGCATTTCAAATATAGGTGCTGATAGGCATTTCAGATGTAGGTTCTGATAGGCATTTCAAAAATAGGTGCCGATAGGCATTTCAGATATAGGTGCCGATAGGCATTTCAGATATAGTTGCCGATTGGCATTTTAAAAAATACGGGCCGATAGGCATATCAGATGTAGTTTCCGATAGGCATTTCAAAAATAGGTGCCGATAGGCATTTCAGATATAGGTGCCGATAGGCATTTCAGATATAGTTGCCGATTCGCATTTTAAAAATTGGTGCTGATAGGCATTTCAGGTATAGAAGCCGATAGGCATTTCAAATATAGGTGCCGATAGGCATTCCAGACATGGTTGCCGATAGGCATTTCAAATATAGGTGCTGATAGGCATTTCAGATATAGGTGCCGATAGGCATTTCAAAAATAGGTGCCGATAGGCATTTCAGATATAGGTGCCGATAGGCATTTCAGATATAGTTGCCGATTCGCATTTTAAAAATTGGTGCCGATAGGCATTTCAGATATAGAAGCCGATAGGAATTTCAAATATAGGTGCCGATAGGCATTCCAGATATGGTTGCCGATAGGCATTTCAAATATAGGTGCTGATAGGCATTTCAGATATAGGTGCCGATTGGCATTTTTGATATAGTTGGCGATTCGCATTTTAAAAATAGGTGCCGATAGTCATTTCAGATATAGGAGCCGATAGGCATTTCAAATATAGGTGCCGATAGGAATTCCAGATATGGTTGCCGATAGGCATTTCAAATATAGGTGCTGATAGGCATTTCAGATGTAGTTTCTGATAGGCATTTCAAAAATAGGTGCCGATTGGCATTTCAGATAAAGGTGCCGATAAGAATTTCAGACATAGCTGCCGATTCGCATTTTAAAAATAGGTGCCGATAGGCATTTCAGATATAGAAGCCGATAGGCATTTCAAATATAGGTGCCGATAGGCATTCCAGATATGGTTGCCGATAGGCATTTCAAATATAGGGGCCGATAGGCATATCAGATGTAGTTTCCGATAGGCATTTCAAATATAGGTGCCGATAGGCATTTCAGATATAGAAGCCGATAGGCATTTCAAATATAGGTGCCGATAGGCATTTCAGATATAGAAGCCGATAGGCATTTCAAATATAGGTGCCGATAGGCATTCCAGATATAGTTGTCGATTGGCATTTTAAAAAATAGGGGCCGATAGGCATATCAGATGTAGTTTCCGATAGGCATTTCAAATATAGGTGCCGATAGGCATTTCAGATATAGAAGCCGATAGGCATTTCAAATATAGGTGCCGATAGGCATTTCAGATATAGAAGCCGATAGGCATTTCAAATATAGGTGCCGATAGGCATTCCAGATATGGTTGACGATAGGCATTTCAAATATAGGTGCTGATAGGCATTTCAGATGTAGTTTCCGATAGACATTTCAAAAATAGGTGCCGATAGGCATTCCAGATATGGTTGCCGATAGGCATTTCAAATATAGGTGCTTATAGGCATATCAGATGTAGTTTCCGATAGGCATTTCAAATATAGGTGCCGATAGGCATTTCAGATATAGAAGCCGATAGACATTTCAAATATAGGTGCCGATAGGCATTTCAGATATAGAAGCCGATAGGCATTTCAAATATAGGTGCCGATAGGCATTCCAGATATAGTTGCCGATAAACATTTCAAATATAGGCGCTGATAGGCATTCCAGATGTAGTTTCCGATAGGCATTTCAAAAATTGGTGCCGATAGGCATTTCAGATATAGGTGCCGATAGGCATTTCAGATATAGTTACCGATTGGCATTTTAAAAATAGGTGCCGATAGGCATATCAGATATAGAAGCTAATAGGTATTTCAAATATAGGTGTCGATAGGCATTTCAAATATGGTTGCCGATAGGCATTTCAAATATAGGTGCTGATAGGCATTTCGGATGTAGTTTCCGATAGGCATTTCAAAAATAGGTGCCGATAGGCATTTCAGTTATAGGTGCCGATAGGCATTTCAGATATAGTTGCCGATTGGCATTTTAAAAATAGGTGCCGATAGGCATTTCAGATATAGAAGCCGATAGGCATTTCAAATATAGGTGTCGATAGGCATTCCAGATATGGTTGCCGATAGGCATTTCAAATATAGGTGCTGATAGGCATTTCAGATGTAGTTTCCGATAGGCATTTCAAAAATAGGTGCCGATAGGCATTTCAGATATAGGTGCCGATAGGCATTTCAGATATAGTTGCCAATTGGCATTTTTAAAATAGGTGCCGATAGGCGTTTCAGATATAGAAGCCGATAGGCATTTCAAATATAGGTGCCGATAGGCATTCTAGATATGGTTGCCGATAGGCATTTTAAATATAGGAGCAGATAGGCATTTCAGATGTAGTTTCCGAAAGGCATTTCAAAAATAGGTGCCGATAGGCATTTCAGATAAAGGTGCCGATAGGCCTTTCAGATATAGTTGCCGATTGGCATTTTAAAAATAGGTGCCGGTAGGTATTTCAGATATAGAAGCCGATAGGCATTTCAAATAAAGGTGCCGATAGGCTTTCCAGATATGGTTGCCGATAGGCATTTCAAAAATAAGTGCTGATAGGCATTTCAGATGTAGTTTCTGGTAGGCATTTCAAAAATAGGTACCGATAGACATTTCAGATATAGGTGCCGATTGGCATTTCAGATATAGTTGACAATTGGCATTTTAAAAATAGGTGCCGATAGGTATTTCAGATATAGAAGCCGATAGGCATTTCAAATATAGGTGCCGATAGGCATTCCAGATATGGTTGCCGATAGGCATTTCAAATATAGGTGCTGATAGGCATTTTAGATGTAGTTTTCGTTAGGCATTTCAAAAATAGGTGCCGATAGGCATTTCAGATATAGGTGCCGATAGGCACTTCAGATATAGTTGCCGATTGGCATTTTAAAAATAGGTGCCGATAGGCATTTTAGATATAGAAGCCGATAGGCATTTTAAATATAGGTGCCGATAGGCATTCCAGATATGGTTGCAGATAGGCATTTCAAATATAGGTGCTGATAGGCATTTCAGATGTAGTTTCCGATAGGCATTTCAAAAATAGGTGCCGATGGGCATTTCAGATATAGGTGCCGATAGGCATTACAGATATAGTTGCCGATTGGCATTTTAAAAATAGGTGCCGATAGGCATTTCAGATATAGAACCCGATAGGCATTTCAAATATAGGTGCCGATAGGCATTCCAGATATGGTTGCCGATAGGCATTTCAAATATAGGTGCTGATAGGCATTTCAGATTTAGTTTCCGATAGGCATTTCAAAAATAGGTGCCGACAGGTATTTCAGATATAGGTGCCGATAGGAATTTCAGATATAGTTGCCGAATGGCATTTTAAAAATAGTTGCCGATAGGCATTTCAGATATAGAAGCCGATAGGCATTTCAAATATAGGTGCCGATAGGTGTTCCAGATATGGTTGCCGATAGGCATTTCAAATATAGGTGCCGATAGGCATTTCAGATGTAGTTTCTGATAGGCATTTCAAAAATGGGTGCCGATTGGCATTTCAGATAAAGGTGCTGATAAGAATTTCAGATATAGCTGCCGATTCGCATTTTAAAAATAGTTGCCGATAGGCATTTCAGATATAGAAGCCGATAGGCATTTCAAATATAGGTGCCGATAGGCATTCCAGATATGGTTGCCGATAGGCATTTCAAATATAGGTGCCGATAGGCATTTCAAAAATAGGTGCCGATAGGCATTTCAGATATAGTTGCTGATTAGCATTTTAAAAATAGGTGCCGATAGGCATTTTAGATGTAGTTTCCGATAGGAATTTCAAATATAGGTGCCGATAGGCATTTCAGATATAGGTACCGATAGGCATATCAGATATAGTTGCCCATAGGCATTTAAATATAGGTGCCGATAGGCATTGTAAATACAGGTGCCGATAGGAATTTCAGATATAAATGCCGAAAGGCATTTCAGATATAGGTGCCGATAGGCTTTTCTGATTTGGTTGCCGATAGGCATTTCAAATATAGGTGCTTATAGGCATTTCAGATGTAGTTTCCGATAGGCATTTCAAAAATAGGTGCCGATAGGCATTTCAGATATACGTGCCGATAGGCATTTCAGATATAGTTGCCGATTGGCATTTTAAAAATAGGTGCCGATAGGCATTTCAGATATAGAAGCCGATAGGCATTTCAAATATAGGTGCCGATAGGCATTCCAGATATAGTTGCCGATAGGCATTTAAAATATAGGTGCTGATAGGCATTTGAGATGAAGTTTCATATAGGCATTTCAAAAATAGGTGCCGATAGGCATTTCAGAAATAGGTGCCGATAGGCATTTCAGATATAGTTGCCGATTCGCATTTTAAAAATAGGTGCCGATAGGCATTTCAGATATAGAAGCCGATAGGCATTTCAAATATAGGTGCCGATAGGCATTCCAGATATGGTTGCCGATAGGCATTTCAAATATAGCTGCTGATAGGCATTTCAGAAATAGGTGCCGATAGGCATTTCAGATATAGTTGCCGATTCGCATTTTAAAAATAGGTGCCGATAGGCATTTCAGATATAGAAGCCGATAGGCATTTCAAATATAGGTGCCGATAGGCATTCCAGATATGGTTGCCGATAGGCATTTCAAATATAGGTGCTGATAAGCATTTCAGATGTAGTTTCCGATAGACATTTCAAAAATAGGTGCCGATAGGCATTTCAGATATAGAAGCCGATAGGCATTTCAAATATAGGTGCCGATAGGCATTCCAGATATGGTTGCCGATAAGGATTTCAAATATAGCTGCTGATAGGCATTTCAGATATAGGTGCCGATAGGCATTTTTGATATAGTTGCCGATTCGCATTTTAAAAATAGGTGCCGATAGGCATTTCAGATATAGAAGCCGATAGGCATTTCAAATATAGGTGCCGATAGGCATTCCAGATATGGTTGCCGATAGGCATTTCAAATATAGGTGCTGATAGGCATTCCAGATGTAGTTTCCGATAGGCATTTCAAAAATTGGTCCCGATAGGCATTGCAGATATAGGTGCCGATAGGCATTTCAGATATAATTGCCAATAGGCATTTTAAAAATAGGTGCCGATAGGCATTTCAGATATAGAAGCCGATAGGCATTTCAAATATAGGTGCCGATAGGGATTCCAGATATGGTTGCCGATAGGCATTTCAAATATAGGAGCAGATAGGCATTTCAGATGTAGTTTCCGAAAGGCATTTCAAAAATAGGTGCCGATAGGCATTTCAGATATAGGTGCCGATAGGCATTTCAGATATAGTTGCCGATTGGCATTTTAAAAATAGGTGCCGATAGGCATTTCAGATATAGAAGCCGATAGGCATTTCAAATATAGGTGCCGATAGGCATTCCAGATATGGTTGCCGATAGGCATTTCAAATATAGGTGCTGATAGGCATTCCAGATGTAGTTTCCGATAGGCATTTCAAAAATTGGTGCCGATAGGCATTTCAGATATAGTCGCCGATATGCATTTCAGATATAGTTACCGATTGGCATTTTAAAAATAGGTGTCGATAGGCATTTCAAAATTTTATAGAATCCGATAGGCATTTCAAATATAGGTGCCGATAGGCATTCCAGATATGGTTGCCGATAGGCATTTCAAATATAGGTGCTGATAGGCATTTCAGATGTAGTTTCCGATAGGCATTTCAAAAATTGGTGCCGATAGGCATTTCAGATATAGGTGCCGATAGGCATTTCAGATATAGTTGCCGATTGGCATTTTAAAAATAGGTGTCGATAGGCATTTCAGATATAGAAGCCGATCGGCATTTCAAATATAGGTGCCGATAGGCATTTCAGATGTAGTTTCCGATAGGCATTTCAAAAATAGGTGCCGATATGCATTTCAGATATTGGTGCTGATAGGCATTACAGATATAGTTGCCGATTGGCATTTTAAAAATAGGTGCCGATAGGCATTTCAAATATAGGTGCTGATAGGCATTTCAGATGTAGTTTCCGATAGGCATTTCAAAAATAGGTGCCGATAGGCATTTCAGATATAGGTGCCGATAAGCATTTCAGATATATTTGCCGATTGGCATTTTAAAAATAGGTGCCGATAGGCATTTCAGATATAGAAGCCGATAGGCATTTCAAATATAGGTGCCGATAAGCAATCTAGATATGGTTGCCGATAGGCATTTCAAATATAGGTGCTGATAGACATTTCAGATGTAGTTTCCGATAGGCATTTCAAAAATTGGTGCCGATAGGCATTTTAGATATAGGTGCCGATAGGCATTTCAGATATAGTTGCCGATTGGCATTTTTAAAATAGGTGTCGATAGGCATTTCAGATATAGAAGCCGATAGGTATTTCAAATATAGGTGCCGATAGGCATTCCAGATATGGTTGCCGATAGGCATTTCAAATATAGGTGCTGATAGGCATTTCAGATGTAGGTTCTGATAGGCATTTAAAAAATAGGTGCCGATAGGCATTTCAGATATAGGTGCCGATAGACATTTCAGATATAGTTGCCGATTGGCATTTTAAAAAATAGGGGCCGATAGGCATATCAGATGTAGTTTCCGATAGGCATTTCAAATATAGGTGCCGATAGGCATTTCAGATATAGAAGCCGATAGGCATTTCAAATATAGGTGCCGATAGGCATTTCAGATATAGAAGCCGATAGGCATTTCAAATATAGGTGCCGATAGGCATTCCAGATATGGTTGCCGATAGGCATTTCAAATATAGGTGCTGATAGGCATTTCAGATGTAGTTTCCGATAGACATTTCAAAAATAGGTGCCGATAGGCATTCCAGATATGGTTGCCGATAGGCATTTCAAATATAGGTGCTTATAGGCATATCAGATGTAGTTTCCGATAGGCATTTCAAATATAGGTGCCGATAGGCATTTCAGATATAGAAGCCGATAGGCATTTCAAATATAGGTGCCGATAGGCATTTCAGATATGGAAGCCGATAGGCAATTTAAATATAGGTGCCGATAGGCATTCCAGATATAGTTGCCGATAAACATTTCAAATATAGGCGCTGATAGGCATTCCAGATGTAGTTTCCGATAGGCATTTCAAAAATTGGTGCCGATAGGCATTTCAGATATAGGTGCCGATAGGCATTTCAGATATAGTTACCGATTGGCATTTTAAAAATAGGTGCCGATAGGCATATCAGATATAGAAGCTAATAGGTATTTCAAATATAGGTGTCGATAGGCATTTCAAATATGGTTGCCGATAGGCATTACAAATATAGGTGCTGATAGGCATTTCGGATGTAGTTTCCGATAGGCATTTCAAAAATAGGTGCCGATAGGCATTTCAGTTATAGGTGCCGATAGGCATTTCAGATATAGTTGCCGATTGGCATTTTAAAAATAGGTGCCGATAGGCATTTCAGATATAGAAGCCGATAGGCATTTCAAATATAGGTGTCGATAGGCATTCCAGATATGGTTGCCGATAGGCATTTCAAATATAGGTGCTGATAGGCATTTCAGATGTAGTTTCCGATAGGCATTTCAAAAATAGGTGCCGATAGGCATTTCAGATATAGGTGCCGATAGGCATTTCAGATATAGTTGCCAATTGGCATTTTAAAAATAGGTGCCGATAGGCGTTTCAGATATAGAAGCCGATAGGCATTTCAAATATAGGTGCCGATAGGCATTCTAGATATGGTTGCCGATAGGCATTTTAAATATAGGAGCAGATAGGCATTTCAGATGTAGTTTCCGAAAGGCATTTCAAAAATAGGTGCCGATAGGCATTTCAGATAAAGGTGCCGATAGGCATTTCAGATATAGTTGCCGATTGGCATTTTAAAAATAGGTGCCGGTAGGTATTTCAGATATAGAAGCCGATAGGCATTTCAAATAAAGGTGCCGATAGGCTTTCCAGATATGGTTGCCGATAGGCATTTCAAAAATAAGTGCTGATAGGCATTTCAGATGTAGTTTCTGGTAGGCATTTCAAAAATAGGTACCGATAGACATTTCAGATATAGGTGCCGATTGGCATTTCAGATATAGTTGACAATTGGCATTTTAAAAATAGGTGCCGATAGGTATTTCAGATATAGAAGCCGATAGGCATTTCAAATATAGGTGCCGATAGGCATTCCAGATATGGTTGCCGATAGGCATTTCAAATATAGGTGCTGATAGGCATTTCAGATGTAGTTTTCGTTAGGCATTTCAAAAATAGGTGCCGATAGGCATTTCAGATATAGGTGCCGATAGGCACTTCAGATATAGTTGCCGATTGGCATTTTAAAAATAGGTGCCGATAGGCATTTTAGATATAGAAGCCGATAGGCATTTTAAATATAGGTGCCGATAGGCATTTCAGATATGGTTGCAGATAGGCATTTCAAATATAGTTGCTGATAGGCATTTCAGATGTAGTTTCCGATAGGCATTTCAAAAATAGGTGCCGATGGGCATTTCAGATATAGGTGCCGATAGGCATTACAGATATAGTTGCCGATTGGCATTTTAAAAATAGGTGCCGATAGGCATTTCAGATATAGAACCCGATAGGCATTTCAAATATAGGTGCCGATAGGCATTCCAGATATGGTTGCCGATAGGCATTTCAAATATAGGTGCTGATAGGCATTTCAGATTTAGTTTCCGATAGGCATTTCAAAAATAGGTGCCGACAGGTATTTCAGATATAGGTGCCGATAGGAATTTCAGATATAGTTGCCGAATGGCATTTTAAAAATAGTTGCCGATAGGCATTTCAGATATAGAAGCCGATAGGCATTTCAAATATAGGTGCCGATAGGTATTCCAGATATGGTTGCCGATAGGCATTTCAAATATAGGTGCCGATAGGCATTTCAGATGTAGTTTCTGATAGGCATTTCAAAAATGGGTGCCGATTGGCATTTCAGATAAAGGTGCCGATAAGAATTTCAGATATAGCTGCCGATTCGCATTTTAAAAATAGTTGCCGATAGGCATTTCAGATATAGAAGCCGATAGGCATTTCAAATATAGGTGCCGATAGGCATTCCAGATATGGTTGCCGATAGGCATTTCAAATATAGGTGCCGATAGGCATTTCAAAAATAGGTGCCGATAGGCATTTCAGATATAGTTGCTGATTAGCATTTTAAAAATAGGTGCCGATAGGCATTTTAGATGTAGTTTCCGATAGGAATTTCAAATATAGGTGCCGATAGGCATTTCAGATATAGGTACCGATAGGCATATCAGATATAGTTGCCCATAGGCATTTAAATATAGGTGCCGATAGGCATTGTAAATACAGGTGCCGATAGGAATTTCAGATATAAATGCCGAAAGGCATTTCAGATATAGGTGCCGATAGGTTTTTCTGATTTGGTTGCCGATAGGCATTTCAAATATAGGTGCTTATAGGCATTTCAGATGTAGTTTCCGATAGGCATTTCAAAAATAGGTGCCGATAGGCATTTCAGATATACGTGCCGATAGGCATTTCAGATATAGTTGCCGATTGGCATTTTAAAAATAGGTGCCGATAGGCATTTCAGATATAGAAGCCGATAGGCATTTCAAATATAGGTGCCGATAGGCATTCCAGATATAGTTGCCGATAGGCATTTAAAATATAGGTGCTGATAGGCATTTGAGATGAAGTTTCATATAGGCATTTCAAAAATAGGTGCCGATAGGCATTTCAGAAATATGTGCCGATAGGCATTTCAGATATAGTTGCCGATTCGCATTTTAAAAATAGGTGCTGATAGGCATTTCAGATATAGAAGCCGATAGGCATTTCAAATATAGGTGCCGATAGGCATTCCAGATATGGTTGCCGATAGGCATTTCAAATATAGGTGCTGATAGGCATTTCAGATGTAGTTACCGATAGACATTTCAAAAATAGGTGCCGATAGGCATTTCAGATATAGAAGCCGATAGGCATTTCAAATATAGGTGCCGATAGGCATTCCAGATATGGTTGCCGATAGGCATTTCAAATATAGCTGCTGATAGGCATTTCAGAAATAGGTGCCGATAGGCATTTCAGATATAGTTGCCGATTCGCATTTTAAAAATAGGTGCCGATAGGCATTTCAGATATAGAAGCCGATAGGCATTTCAAATATAGGTGCCGATAGGCATTCCAGATATGGTTGCCGATAGGCATTTCAAATATAGGTGCTGATAAGCATTTCAGATGTAGTTTCCGATAGACATTTCAAAAATAGGTGCCGATAGGCATTTCAGATATAGAAGCCGATAGGCATTTCAAATATAGGTGCCGATAGGCATTCCAGATATGGTTGTCGATAAGGATTTCAAATATAGCTGCTGATAGGCATTTCAGATATAGGTGCCGATAGGCATTTTTGATATAGTTGCCGATTCGCATTTTAAAAATAGGTGCCGATAGGCATTTCAGATATAGAAGCCGATAGGCATTTCAAATATAGGTGCCGATAGGCATTCCAGATATGGTTGCCGATAGGCATTTCAAATATAGGTGCTGATAGGCATTCCAGATGTAGTTTCCGATAGGCATTTCAAAAATTGGTCCCGATAGGCATTTCAGATATAGGTGCCGATAGGCATTTCAGATATAACTGCCAATAGGCATTTTAAAAATAGGTGCCGATAGGCATTTCAGATATAGAAGCCGATAGGCATTTCAAATATAGGTGCCGATAGGGATTCCAGATATGGTTGCCGATAGGCATTTCAAATATAGGAGCAGATAGGCATTTCAGATGTAGTTTCCGAAAGGCATTTCAAAAATAGGTGCCGATAGGCATTTCAGATATAGGTGCCGATAGGCATTTCAGATATAGTTGCCGATTGGCATTTTAAAAATAGGTGCCGATAGGCATTTCAGATATAGAAGCCGATAGGCATTTCAAATATAGGTGCCGATAGGCATTCCAGATATGGTTGCCGATAGGCATTTCAAATATAGGTGCTGATAGGCATTCCAGATGTAGTTTCCGATAGGCATTTCAAAAATTGGTGCCGATAGGCATTTCAGATATAGTCGCCGATATGCATTTCAGATATAGTTACCGATTGGCATTTTAAAAATAGGTGTCGATAGGCATTTCAGAATTTTATAGAATCCGATAGGCATTTCAAATATAGGTGCCGATAGGCATTCCAGATATGGTTGCCGATAGGCATTTCAAATATAGGTGCTGATAGGCATTTCAGATGTAGTTTCCGATAGGCATTTCAAAAATTGGTGCCGATAGGCATTTCAGATATAGGTGCCGATAGGCATTTCAGATATAGTTGCCGATTGGCATTTTAAAAATAGATGTCGATAGGCATTTCAGATATAGAAGCCGATCGGCATTTCAAATATAGGTGCCGATAGGCATTTCAGATGTAGTTTCCGATAGGCATTTCAAAAATAGGTGCCGATATGCATTTCAGATATAGGTGCTGATAGGCATTACAGATATAGTTGCCGATTGGCATTTTAAAAATAGGTGCCGATAGGCATTTCAAATATAGGTGCTGATAGGCATTTCAGATGTAGTTTCCGATAGGCATTTCAAAAATAGGTGCCGATAGGCATTTCAGATATAGGTGCCGATAAGCATTTCAGATATATTTGCCGATTGGCATTTTAAAAATAGGTGCCGATAGGCATTTCAGATATAGAAGCCGATAGGCATTTCAAATATAGGTGCCGATAAGCAATCTAGATATGGTTGCCGATAGGCATTTCAAATATAGGTGCTGATAGGCATTTCAGATGTAGTTTCCGATAGGCATTTCAAAAATTGGTGCCGATAGGCATTTTAGATATAGGTGCCGATAGGCATTTCAGATATAGTTGCCGATTGGCATTTTAAAAATAGGTGTCGATAGGCATTTCAGATATAGAAGCCGATAGGTATTTCAAATATAGGTGTCGATAGACATTTCAGATATGGTTGCCGATAGGCATTTCAAATATAGGTGCTATAGGCATTTCAGATGTAGGTTCCGATAGGCATTTCAAAAATTGGTGCCGATATGCATTTCAGATATAGGTGCCGATAGGTATTTCAGATATAGTTACCGATTGGCATTTTATAAATAGGTGCCGATAGGCATTTCAGATATAGAAACCGATAGGTATTTCAAATATAGGTGTCGATAGACATTTCAGATATGGTTGCCGATAGGCATTTCAAATATAGGTGCTGATAGGCATTTCAGATGTAGTTTCCGATAGGCATTTCAAAAATAGGTGCCGATAGGCATTTCAGATATAGTTGCCGATTGGCATTTTAAAAATAGGTGCCGATAGGCATTTCAGATATATAAGCCGATAGGCATTTCAAATATAGGTGCCGATAGGCATTTCAGATATGGTTGCCGATAGGCATTTCAAATATAGGTGCTGATAGGCATTTGAGATGTAGTTTCCGATAGGTTTTTCAAAAATAGGTGCCGATAGGCATTTCAGATATAGGTGCCGATAGGCATTTCAAATATAGGTGCTGATAGGCATTTTAGATGTAGTTTCCGATAGGCATTTCATAAATAGGTGCCGATAGGCATTTCAGATATAGTTACCGATTAGCATTTTAAAAATAGGTGTCAATAGGCATTTCAGATATAGAATCCGATAGGCATTTCAAATATAGGTGCCGATAGGCATTCCAGATATGGTTGCCGATAGGAATTTCAAATATAGGTGCTGATAGGCATTTCAGATGTAGTTTCCGATAGGCATTTCAAAAATTGGTGCCGATAGGCATTTCAGATATAGGTGCCGATAGGCATTTCAGATATAGTTGCCGATTGGCATTTTAAAAATAGGTGCCGATAGGCATTTCAGATATAGAAGCCGATAGGCATTTCAAATATAGGTGCCGATAAGCATTCCAGATATGTTTGCCGATAGGCATTTTAAATATAGGTGCTGATAGGCATTTCAGATGTAGTTTCCGATAGGAATTTCAAAAATTGGTGCCGATAGGCATTTCAGATATAGTTGCCGATAGGCATTTCAGATATAGTTGCCGATTGGCATTTTAAAAATAGGTGTCGATAGACATTTCAGATATAGAAGCCGATAGGCATTTCAAATATAGGTGTCGATAGGCATCTCAGATATGATTGCCGATAGGCATTTCAAATATAGGTGCTGATAGGCATTTCAGATGTAGTTTCCGATAGGCATTTCAAAAATAGGTGCCGATAGGCATTTCAGATATAGGTGCCGATCGGCATTTCAGATATAGTTACCGATTGGCATTTTAAAAATTGGTGCCTATAGGCATTTTAGATGTAGTTTCCGATAGGCATTTCAAAAATAGGTGCCGATAGGCATTTCAGATATAGGTGCCGATAGGCATATCAGATATAGTTGCCGATAGGCATTTAAAATATAGGTGCCGATAGGCATTTCAAATATAGGTGTCGATAGGCATTTCATATATAAATCCTGAAAGGCATTTCAGATATAGGAGACGATAGGCATTTCTGATGTGGTTGCCGATAGGCATTTCAAATATAGGTGCTGATAGGCATTTCAGATGTATTTTCCGATAGGCATTTCAAAAATAGGCGCCGATAGGCATTTCAGATATAGTTGCCGATTGGCATTTTAAAAATAGGTGCCGATAGGCATTTCAGATATAGAAGCCGATAGACAATTCAAATATAGGTTCCGATAGGCTTTCCAGATATGGTTGCCGATAGGCATTTCAAATATAGGTGCTGATAGGCATTTCAGATGTAGTTTCCGATAGGCATTTCAAAAATTGGTGCCGATAGGCATTTCAGATATAGGTGCCGATAGGCATTTCAGATATAGTTGCCGATTGGCATTTTAAAAATAGGTGCCGATAGGCATTTCAGATATAGAAGCCGATAGGCTTTTCAAATATAGGTGCCGATAAGCATTCCAGATATGTTTGCCGATAGGCATTTCAAATATAGGTGCTGATAGGCATTTCAGATGTAGTTTCTGATAGGCATTTCAAAAACTGGTGCCGATAGGCATTTCAGATGTAGGTTCCGATAGGCATTTCAGATATAGTTGCCGATTGACATTTTAAAAATAGGTGTCGATAGGCATTTCAGACATAGAAGCCGATAGGCATTTCAAAAATAGGTGCCGATAGGCATTTCAGATGTAGTTTCCGATAGGCATTTCAAAAATAGGTGCCGATAGGCATTTCAGATATAGGTGCCGATAGGCATTTCAGATATAGTTGCCGATTGGCATTTTAAAAATAGGTGCCGATAGGCATTTCAGATATAGAAGCCGATAGGCATTTCAAATATAGGTTCCGATAAGCATTCCAGATATGGTTGCCGATAGGCATTTCAAATATAGGTGCTGATAGGCATTTCAGATGTAGTTTCCGATAGGCATTTCAAAAATTGGTGCCGATAGGCATTTCAGATATAGGCGCTGATAGGCATTTCAGATATAGTTGCCGATTGGCATTTTAAAAATAGGTGTCGTAGGCATTTCAGATATAGAAGCCGATAGGCATTTCAAATATAGGTGCCGATAGGCATTCCAGATATGGTTGCCGATAGGCATTTCAAATATAGGTGCTGATAGGCATTCCAGATGTAGTTTCCGATAGGCATTTCAAAAATGGGTGCCAATAGGCATTTCAGATATAGTTGCCGATTGGCATTTTAAAAATAGTTGCCGATAGGCATTTCAGATATAGAAGCCGATAGGCATTTCAAATATATGTGCCGATAGGCATTCCAGATATGGTTGCCGATATGCATTTCAAATATAGGTGCTGATAGGCATTTCAGATGTAGTTTCCGATAGGCATTTCAAAAATAGGTGCCGATAGGCATTTCAGATATAGGTGCCGATAGGCATTTCAGATATAGTTGCCAATTGGCATTTTAAAAATAGGTGCCGATAGGCATTTCAGATATAGAAGCCGATAGGCATTTCAAATATAGGTGCCGATAGGCATTCCAGATATGGTTGCCGATAGGCATTTCAAATATAGGAGCAGATAGGCATTTCATATGTAGTTTCCGAAAGGCATTTCAAAAATTGGTGCCGATAGGCATTTCAGATATAGCTGCCGATATGAATTTCATATATAGTTACCGATTGGCATTTTAAAATTAGGTGTCGATAGGCATTTCAGATATAGAATCCGATAGGCATTTCAAATATAGGTGCCGATAGGCATTCCAGATATGGTTGCCGATAGGCATTTCAAATATAGGTGCTGATAGGCATTTCAGATGTAGTTTCCGATAGGCATTTCATAAATTGGTGCCGATAGGCATTTCAGATATAGGTGCCGATAGGCATTTCAGATATAGTTGCCAATTGGCATTTTAAAAATAGGTGCCGATAGGCATTTCAGATATAGAAGCCGATAGGCATTTCAAATATAGGTGCCGATAAGCATTCCAGATATGTTTGCCGATAGGCATTTCAAATATAGGTGCTGATAGGCATTTCAGATGTAGTTTCTGATAGGCATTTCAAAAATTGGTGCCGATAGGCATTTCAGATATAGGTGCCGATAGGCATTTCAGATATAGTTGCCGATTGGCATTTTAAAAATAGGTGTCGATAGGCATTTCAGATATAGAAGCCGATAGGCATTTCAAATATAGGTGCCGATAGGCATTTCAGATATAGAAGCCGATAGGCATTTCAAATATAGGTGCCGATAGGCATTTCAGATATAGAAGCCGATAGGCATTTCAAATATAGGTGCCGATAGGCATTCCAGATATAGTTGCCGATAAACATTTCAAATATAGGCGCTGATAGGCATTCCAGATGTAGTTTCCGATAGGCATTTCAAAAATTGGTGCCGATAGGCATTTCAGATATAGGTGCCGATAGGCATTTCAGATATAGTTACCGATTGGCATTTTAAAAATAGGTGCCGATAGGCATATCAGATATAGAAGCTAATAGGTATTTCAAATATAGGTGTCGATAGGCATTTCAAATATGGTTGACGATAGGCATTTCAAATATAGGTGCTGATAGGCATTTCGGATGTAGTTTCCGATAGGCATTTCAAAAATAGGTGCCGATAGGCATTTCAGTTATAGGTGCCGATAGGCATTTCAGATATAGTTGCCGATTGGCATTTTAAAAATAGGTGCCGATAGGCATATCAGATATAGAAGCTAATAGGTATTTCAAATATAGGTGTCGATAGGCATTTCAAATATGGTTGCCGATAGGCATTTCAAATATAGGTGCTGATAGGCATTTCGGATGTAGTTTCCGATAGGCATTTCAAAAATAGGTGCCGATAGGCATTTCAGATAAAGGTGCCGATAGGCATTTCAGATATAGTTGCCAATTGGCATTTTTAAAATAGGTGCCGATAGGCGTTTCAGATATAGAAGCCGATAGGCATTTCAAATATAGGTGCCGATAGGCATTACAGATATGGTTGCCGATAGGCATTTCAAATATAGGTGCTGATAGGCATTTCAGATGTAGTTTCCGATAGGCATTTCAAAAATAGGTGCCGATAGGCATTTCAGATAAATGTGCCGATAGGCATTTCAGATATAGTTGCCAATTGGCATTTTTAAAATAGGTGCCGATAGGCGTTTCAGATATAGAAGCCGATAGGCATTTCAAATATAGGTGCCGATAGGCATTCTAGATATGGTTGCCGATGGGCATTTTAAATATAGGAGCAGATAGGCATTTCAGATGTAGTTTCCGAAAGGCATTTCAAAAATAGGTGCCGATAGGCATTTCAGATAAAGGTGCCGATAGGCATTTCAGATATAGTTGCCGATTGGCATTTTAAAAATAGGTGCCGGTAGGTATTTCAGATATAGAAGCCGATAGGCATTTCAAATAAAGGTGCCGATAGGCTTTCCAGATATGGTTGCCGATAGGCATTTCAAATATAAGTGCTGATAGGCATTTCAGATGTAGTTTCTGACAGGCATTTCAAAAATAGGTACCGATAGACATTTCAGATATAGGTGCCGATAGGCATTTCAGATATAGTTGACAATTGGCATTTTAAAAATAGGTGCCGATAGGTATTTCAGATATAGAAGCCGATAGGCATTTCAAATATAGGTGCCGATAGGCATTCCAGATATGGTTGCCGATAGGCATTTCAAATATAGGTGCTGATAGGCATTTCAGATGTAGTTTTCGTTAGGCATTTCAAAAATAGGTGCCGATAGGCATTTCAGATATAGGTGCCGATAGGCACTTCAGATATAGTTGCCGATTGGCATTTTAAAAATAGGTGCCGATAGGCATTTTAGATATAGAAGCCGATAGGCATTTTAAATATAGGTGCCGATAGGCATTCCAGATATGGTTGCAGATAGGCATTTCAAATATAGGTGCTGATAGGCATTTCAGATGTAGTTTCCGATAGGCATTTCAAAAATAGGTGCCGATGGGCATTTCAGATATAGGTGCCGATAGGCATTACAGATATAGTGGCCGATTGGCATTTTAAAAATAGGTGCCGATAGGAATTTCAGATATAGAACCCGATAGGCATTTCAAATATAGGTGCCGATAGGCATTCCAGATATGGTTGCCGATAGGCATTTCAAATATAGGTGCTGATAGGCATTTCAGATTTAGTTTCCGATAGGCATTTCAAAAATAGGTGCCGACAGGTATTTCAGATATAGGTGCCGATAGGAATTTCAGATATAGTTGCCGAATGGCATTTTAAAAATAGTTGCCGATAGGCATTTCAGATATAGAAGCCGATAGGCATTTCAAATATAGGTGCCGATAGGTATTCCAGATATGGTTGCCGATAGGCATTTCAAATATAGGTGCCGATAGGCATTTCAGATGTAGTTTCTGATAGGTATTTCAAAAATGGGTGCCGATTGGCATTTCAGATAAAGGTGCCGATAAGAATTTCAGATATAGCTGCCGATTCGCATTTTAAAAATAGTTGCCGATAGGCATTTCAGATATAGAAGCCGATAGGCATTTCAAATATAGGTGCCGATAGGCATTCCAGATATGGTTGCCGATAGGCATTTCAAATATAGGTGCCGATAGGCATTTCAAAAATAGGTGCCGATAGGCATTTCAGATATAGTTGCTGATTAGCATTTTAAAATAGGTGCCGATAGGCATTTCAGATGTAGTTTCCGATAGGAATTTCAAATATAGGTGCCGATAGGCATTTCAGATATAGGTACCGATAGGCATATCAGATATAGTTGCCCATAGGCATTTAAATATAGGTGCCGATAGGCATTGTAAATACAGGTGCCGATAGGAATTTCAGATATAAATGCCGAAAGGCATTTCAGATATAGGTGCCGATAGGCTTTTCTTATTTGGTTGCCGATAGGCATTTCAAATATAGGTGCTTATAGGCATTTCAGATGTAGTTTCCGATAGGCATTTCAAAAATAGGTGCCGATAGGCATTTCAGATATAGGTGCCGATAGACATTTCAGATATAGTTGCCGATTGGCATTTTAAAAATAGGTGCCGATAGGCATTTCAGATATAGAAGCCGATAGGCATTTCAAATATAGGTGCCGATAGGCATTCCAGATATAGTTGCCGATAGGCATTTAAAATATAGGTGCTGATAGGCATTTGAGATGTAGTTTCATATAGGCATTTCAAAAATAGGTGCCGATAGGCATTTCAGAAATAGGTGCCGATAGGCATTTCAGATATAGTTGCCGATTCCTCATTTTGAAAATAGGTGCCGATAGGCATTTCAGATATAGAAGCCGATAGGCATTTCAAATATAGGTGCCGATAGGCATTCCAGATATGGTTGCCGATAGGCATTTCAAATATAGGTGCTGATAGGCATTTCAGATGTAGTTTCCGATAGACATTTCAAAAATAGGTGCCGATAGGCATTTAAGATATAGAAGCCGATAGGCATTTCAAATATAGGTGCCGATAGGCATTCCAGATATGGTTGCCGATAGGCATTTCAAATATAGCTGCTGATAGGCATTTCAGAAATAGGTGCCGATAGGCATTTCAGATATAGTTGCCGATTCGCATTTTAAAAATAGGTGCCGATAGGCATTTCAGATATAGAAGCCGATAGGCATTTCAAATATAGGTGCCGATAGGCATTCCATATATGGTTGCCGATAGGCATTTAAAATATAGGTGCTGATAGGCATTTCAGATGTAGTTTCCGATAGACATTTCAAAAATAGGTGCCGATAGGCATTTCAGATATAGAAGCCGATAGGCATTTCAAATATAGGTGCCGATAGGCATTCCAGATATGGTTGCCGATAGGCATTTCAAATATAGCTGCTGATAGGCATTTCAGATATAGGTGCCGATAGGCATTTTTGATATAGTTGCCGATTCGCATTTTAAAAATAGGTGCCGATAGGCATTTCAGATATAGAAGCCGATAGGCATTTCAAATATAGGTGCCGATAGGCATTCCAGATATGGTTGCCGATAGGCATTTCAAATATAGGTGCTGATAGGCATTCCAGATGTAGTTTCCGATAGGCATTTCAAAAATTGGTCCCGATAGGCATTTCAGATATAGGTGCCGATAGGCATTTCAGATATAATTGCCAATAGGCATTTTAAAAATAGGTGCCGATAGGCATTTCAGATATAGAAGCCGATAGGCATTTCAAATATAGGTGCCGATAGGGATTCCAGATATGGTTGCCGATCGGCATTTCAAATATAGGAGCAGATAGGCATTTCAGATGTAGTTTCCGAAAGGCATTTCAAAAATAGGTGCCGATAGGCATTTCAGATATAGGTGCCGATAGGCATTTCAGATATAGTTGCCGATTGGCATTTTAAAAATAGGTGCCGATAGGCATTTCAGATATAGAAGCCGATAGGCATTTCAAATATAGGTGCCGATAGGCATTCCAGATATGGTTGCCGATAGGCATTTCAAATATAGGTGCTGATAGGCATTCCAGATGTAGTTTCCGATAGGCATTTCAAAAATTGGTGCCGATAGGCATTTCAGATATAGCTGCCGATATGCATTTCAGATATAGTTACTGATTGGCATTTTAAAAATAGGTGTCGATAGGCATTTCAGAATGATATAGAATCCGATAGGCATTTCAAATATAGGTGCCGATAGGCATTCCAGATATGGTTGCCGATAGGCATTTCAAATATAGGTGCTGATAGGCATTTCAGATGTAGTTTCCGATAGGCATTTCAAAAATTGGTGCCGATAGGCATTTCAGATATAGGTGCCGATAGCCATTTCAGATATAGTTGCCGATTGGCATTTTAAAAATAGGTGTCGATAGGCATTTCAGATATAGAAGCCGATAGGCATTTCAAATATAGGTGCCGATAGGAATTTCAGATGTAGTTTCCGATAGGCATTTCAAAAATAGGTGCCGATATGGATTTCAGATATAGGTGCTGATAGGCATTACAGATATAGTTGCCGATTGGCATTTTAAAAATAGGTGCCGATAGGCATTTTAAATATAGGTGCTGATAGGCATTTCAGATGTAGTTTCCGATAGGCATTTCAAAAATAGGTGCCGATAGGCATTTCAGATATAGGTGCCGATAAGCATTTCAGATATATTTGCCGATTGGCATTTTAAAAATAGGTGCCGATAGGCATTTCAGATATAGAAGCCGATAGGCATTTCAAATATAGGTGCCGATAAGCAATCTAGATATGGTAACCGATAGGCATTTCAAATATAGGTGCTGATAGGCATTTCAGATGTAGTTTCCGATAGGCATTTAAAAAATTGGTGCCGATAGGCATTTTAGATATAGGTGCCGATAGGCATTTCAGATATAGTTGCCGATTGGCATTTTAAAAATAGGTGTCGATAGGCATTTCAGATATAGAAGCCGATAGGTATTTCAAATATAGGTGTCGATAGACATTTCAAATATGGTTGCCGATAGGCATTTCAAATATAGGTGCTATAGGCATTTCAGATGTAGGTTCCGATAGGCATTTCAAAAATTGGTGCCGATAGGCATTTCAGATATAGGTGCCGATAGGCATTTCAGATATAGTTACCGATTGGCATTTTATAAATAGGTGCCGATAGGCATTTCAGATATAGAAGCCGATAGGTATTTCAAATATAGGTGTCGATAGACATTTCAGATATGGTTGCCGATAGGCATTTCAAATATAGGTGCTGATAGGCATTTCAGATGTAGTTTCCGATAGGCATTTCAAAAATAGGTGCCGATAGGCATTTCAGATATAGTTGCCGATTGGCATTTTAAAAATAGGTGCCGATAGGCATTTCAGATATATAAGCCGATAGGCATTTCAAATATAGGTGCCGATAGGCATTCCAGATATGGTTGCCGATAGGCATTTCAAATATAGGTGCTGATAGGCATTTCAGATGTAGTTTCCGATAGGTTTTTCAAAAATAGGTGCTGATAGGCATTTCAGATATAGGTGCCGATAGGCATTTCAAATATAGGTGCTGATAGGCATTTTAGATGTAGTTTCCGATAGGCATTTCATAAATAGGTGCCGATAGGCATTTCAGATATAGTTACCGATTAGCATTTTAAAAATAGGTATTGATAGGCATTTCAGATATAGAATCCGATAGGCATTTCAAATATAGGTACCGATAGGCATTCCAGATATGGTTGCCGATAGGAATTTCAAATATAGGTGCTGATAGGCATTTCAGATGTAGTTTCCGATAGGCATTTCAAAAATTGGTGCCGATATGCATTTCAGATATAGGTGCCGATAGGCATTTCAGATATAGAAGCCGATAGGCATTTCAAATATAGGTGCCGATAGGCATTCCAGATATGGTTGCCGATAGGCATTTCAAATATAGGTGCTGATAGGCATTTCAGATGTAGTTTCTGATAGGCATTTCAAAAACTGGTGCCGATAGGCATTTCAGATATAGGTGCCGATAGGCATTTCAGATATAGTTGCCGATTGGCATTTTAAAAATAGGTGTCGATAGGCATTTCAGACATAGAAGCCGATAGGCATTTCAAAAATAGGTGCCGATAGGCATTTCAGATGTAGTTTTCGATAGGCATTTCAAAAATAGGTGCCGATAGGCATTTCAGATATAGGTGCCGATAGGCATTTCAGATATAGTTGCCGATTGGCATTTTAAAAATAGGTGCCGATAGGCATTTCAGATATAGAAGCCGATAGGCATTTCAAATATAGGTTCCGATAAGCATTCCAGATATGGTTGCCGATAGGCATTTCAAATATAGGTGCTGATAGGCATTTCAGATGTAGTTTCCGATAGGCATTTCAAAAATTGGTGCTGATAGGCATTTCAGATATAGGCGCTGATAGGCATTTCAGATATAGTTGCCGATTGGCATTTTAAAAATAGCTGTCGATAGGCATTTCAGATATAGAAGCCGATAGGCATTTCAAATATAGGTGCCGATAGGCATTCCAGATATGGTTGCCGATAGGCATTTCAAATATAGGTGCTGATAGGCATTCCAGATGTAGTTTCCGATAGGCATTTCAAAAATGGGTGCCAATAGGCATTTCAGATATAGGTGCCGATAGGCATTTCAGATATAGTTACCGATTGGCATTTTATAAATAGGTGCCGATAGGCATTTCAGATATAGAAGCCGATAGGTATTTCAAATATAGGTGTCGATAGGCATTTCAGATATGGTTGCCGATAGGCATTTCAAATATAGGTGCTGATAGGCATTTCAGATGTAGTTTCGAATAGGCATTTCAAAAATAGGTGCCGATAGGCATTTCAGATATAGTTGCCGATTGGCATTTTAAAAATAGGTGCCGAAAGGAATTTCAGATATAGAAGCCGATAGGCATTTCAAATATATGTGCCGATAGGCATTCCAGATATGGTTGCCGATATGCATTTCAAATATAGGTGCTGATAGGCATTTCAGATGTAGTTTCCGATTGGCATTTCAAAAATAGGTGCCGATAGGCATTTCAGATATAGGTGCCGATAGGCATTTCAGATTTAGTTGCCAATTGGCATTTTAAAAATAGGTGCCGATAGGCATTTCAGATATAGAAGCCGATAGGCATTTCAAATATAGGTGCCGATAGGCATTCCAGATATGGTTGCCGATAGGCATTTCAAATATAGGAGCAGATAGGCATTTCAGATGTAGTTTCCGAAAGGCATTTCAAAAATTGGTGCCGATAGGCATTTCAGATATAGCTGCCGATATGAAATTCATATATAGTTACCGATTGGCATTTTAAAATTAGGTGTCGATAGGCATTTCAGATATAGTTGCCGATTGGCATTTTAAAAATAGGTGTCGATAGGCATTCCAGATATGGTTGCCGATAGGCATTTCAAATATAGGTGCTGATAGGCATTTCAGATGTAGTTTCCGATAGGCATTTCATAAATTGGTGCCGATAGGCATTTCAGATATAGGTGCCGATAGGCATTTCAGATATAGTTGCCAATTGGCATTTTAAAAATAGGTGCCGATAGGCATTTCAGATATAGAAGCCGACAGGCATTTCAAATATAGGTGCCGATAAGCATTCCAGATATGTTTGCCGATAGGCATTTCAAATATAGGTGCTGATAGGCATTTCAGATGTAGTTTCTGATAGGCATTTCAAAAATTGGTGCCGATAGGCATTTCAGATATAGGTGCCGATAGGCATTTCAGATATAGTTGCCGATTGGCATTTTAAAAATAGGTGTCGATAGGCATTTCAGATATAGAAGCCGATAGGCATTTCAAATATAGGTGCCGATAGGCATTTCAGATGTAGTTTCCGATAGGCATTTCAAAAATAGGTGCCGATAGGCATTTCAGATATAGGTGCTGATAGGCATTACAGATATAGTTGCCGATTGGCATTTTAAAAATAGGTACCGATAGGCATTTCAGATATAGAAGCCGATAGGAATTTCAAATATAGGTGCCGATAGGCATTCCAGATATGGTTGCCGATAGGCATTTCAAATATAGGTGCTGATAGGCATTTCAGATGAAGTTTCCGAAAGGCATTTCAAAAATAGGTGCCGATAGGCATTTCAGATATAGGTGCCGATAGGCATTTCAGATATAGTTGCCGATTGGCATTTTAAAAATAGGTGCCGATAGGCATTTCAGATATAGAAGCCGATAGGCATTTCAAATATAGGTGCCAATAGGCATGCCAGATATGGTTGCCGATAGGCATTTCAAATATAGGTGCTGATAGGCATTACAGATATAGTTGCCGATTGGCATTTCAAAAATAGGTGCCGATAGGCATTTCAGATATAGTTGCCGATTGGCATTTTAAAAATAGGTGCCGATAGGCATTTCAGATATAGGTGCTGATAGGCATTTCAGATGTATTTTCCGATAGGCATTTCAAAAATAGGCGCCGATAGGCATTTCAGATATAGTTGCCGATTGGCATTTTAAAAATAGGTGCCGATAGGCATTTCAGATATAGAAGCCGATAGACATTTCAAATATAGGTGCCGATAGGCATTCCAGATATGGTTGCCGATAGGCATTTCAAATATAGGTGCTGATAGGCATTTCAGATGTAGTTTCCGATAGGCATTTCAAAAATTGGTGCCGATAGGCATTTCAGATATAGGTGCCGATAGGCATTTCAGATATAGTTGCCGATTGGCATTTTAAAAATAGGTGCCGATAGGCATTTCAGATATAGAAGCCGATAGGCTTTTCAAATATAGGTGCCGATAAGCATTCCAGATATGTTTGCGGATAGGCATTTCAAATATAGGTGCTGATAGGCATTTCAGATGTAGTTTCTGATAGGCATTTCAAAAACTGGTGCCGATAGGCATTTCAGATATAGGTGCCGATAGGCATTTCAGATATAGTTGCCGATTGGCATTTTAAAAATAGGTGTCGATAGGCATTTCAGACATAGAAGCCGATAGGCATTTCAAAAATAGGTGCCGATAGGCATTTCAGATGTAGTTTCCGATAGGCATTTCAAAAATAGGTGCCGATAGGCATTTCAGATATAGGTGCCGATAGGCATTTCAGATATAGTTGCCGATTGGCATTTTAAAAATAGGTGCCGATAGGCATTTCAGATATAGAAGCCGATAGGCATTTCAAATATAGGTTCCGATAAGCATTCCAGATATGGTTGCCGATAGGCATTTCAAATATAGGTGCTGATAGGCATTTCAGATGTAGTTTCCGATAGGCATTTCAAAAATTGGTGCCGATAGGCATTTCAGATATAGGCGCTGATAGGCATTTCAGATATAGTTGCCGATTGGCATTTTAAAAATAGGTGTCGATAGACATTTCAGATATAGAAGCCGATAGGCATTTCAAATATAGGTGTCGATAGGCATTTCAGATATGATTGCCGATAGGCATTTCAAATATAGGTGCTGATAGGCATTTCAGATGTAGTTTCCGATAGGCATTTCAAAAATAGGTGCCGATAGGCATTTCAGATATAGGTGCCGATCGGCATTTCAGATATAGTTGCCGATTGGCATTTTAAAAATTGGTGCCGATAGGCATTTTAGATGTAGTTTCCGATAGGCATTTCAAAAATAGGTGCCGATAGGCATTTCAGATATAGGTGCCGATAGGCATATCAGATATAGTTGCCGATAGGCATTTAAAATATAGGTGCCGATAGGCATTTCAAATATAGGTGTCGATAGGCATTTCATATATAAATCCTGAAAGGCATTTCAGATATAGGAGACGATAGGCATTTCTGATGTGGTTGCCGATAGGCATTTCAAATATAGGCGCTGATAGGCATTTCAAAAATAGGCGCCGATAGGCATTTCAGATATAGTTGCCGATTGGCATTTTAAAAATAGGTGCTGATAGGCATTTCAGATATAGAAGCCGATAGACATTTCAAATATAGGTGCCGATAGGCATTCCAGATATGGTTGCCGATAGGCATTTCAAATATAGGTGCTGATAGGCATTTCAGATGTAGTTTCCGATAGGCATTTCAAAAATTGGTGCCGATAGGCATTTCAGATATAGGTGCCGATAGGCATTTCAGATATAGTTGCCGATTGGCATTTTAAAAATAGGTGCCGATAGGCATTTCAGATATAGAAGCCGATAGGCTTTTCAAATATAGGTGCCGATAAGCATTCCAGATATGTTTGCCGACAGGCATTTCAAATATAGGTGCTGATAGGCATTTCAGATGTAGTTTCTGATAGGCATTTCAAAAACTGGTGCCGATAGGCATTTCAGATATAGGTGCCGATAGGCATTTCAGATATAGTTGCCGATTGGCATTTTAAAAATAGGTGTCGATAGGCATTTCAGACATAGAAGCCGATAGGCATTTCAAAAATAGGTGCCGATAGGCATTTCAGATGTAGTTTCCGATAGGCATTTCAAAAATAGGTGCCGATAGGCATTTCAGATATAGGTGCCGATAGGCATTTCAGATATAGTTGCCGATTGGCATTTTAAAAATAGGTGCCGATAGGCATTTCAGATATAGAAGCCGATAGGCATTTCAAATATAGGTTCCGATAAGCATTCCAGATATGGATGCCGATAGGCATTTCAAATATAGGTGCTGATAGGCATTTCAGATGTAGTTTCCGATAGGCATTTTAAAAAATTGGTGCTGATAGGCATTTCAGATATAGGCGCTGATAGGCATTTCAGATATAGTTGCCGATTGGCATTTTAAAAATAGCTGTCGATAGGCATTTCAGATATAGAAGCCGATAGGCATTTCAAATATAGGTGCCGATAGGCATTCCAGATATGGTTGCCGATAGGCATTTCAAATATAGGTGCTGATAGGCATTCCAGATGTAGTTTCCGATAGGCATTTCAAAAATGGGTGCCAATAGGCATTTCAGATATAGGTGCCGATAGGCATTTCAGATATAGTTACCGATTGGCATTTTATAAATAGGTGCCGATAGGCATTTCAGATATAGAAGCCGATAGGTATTTCAAATATAGGTGTCGATAGGCATTTCAGATATGGTTGCCGATAGGCATTTCAAATATAGGTGCTGATAGGCATTTCAGATGTAGTTTCGGATAGGCATTTCAAAAATAGGTGCCGATAGGCATTTCAGATATAGTTGCCGATTGGCATTTTAAAAATAGGTGCCGATAGGCATTTCAGATATAGAAGCCGATAGGCATTTCAAATATATGTGCCGATAGGCATTCCAGATATGGTTGCCGATATGCATTTCAAATATAGGTGCTGATAGGCATTTCAGATGTAGTTTCCGATTGGCATTTCAAAAATAGGTGCCGATAGGCATTTCAGATATAGGTGCCGATAGGCATTTCAGATTTAGTTGCCAATTGGCATTTTAAAAATAGGTGCCGATAGGCATTTCAGATATAGAAGCCGATAGGCATTTCAAATATAGGTGCCGATAGGCATTCCAGATATGGTTGCCGATAGGCATTTCAAATATAGGAGCAGATAGGCATTTCAGATGTAGTTTCCGAAAGGCATTTCAAAAATTGGTGCCGATAGGCATTTCAGATATAGCTGCCGATATGAATTTCATATATAGTTACCGATTGGCATTTTAAAATTAGGTGTCGATAGGCATTTCAGATATAGAATCCGATAGGCATTTCAAATATAGGTGCCGATAGGCATTCCAGATATGGTTGCCGATAGGCATTTCAAATATAGGTGCTGATAGGCATTTCAGATGTAGTTTCCGATAGGCATTTCATAAATTGGTGCCGATAGGCATTTCAGATATAGGTGCCGATAGGCATTTCAGATATAGTTGCCAATTGGCATTTTAAAAATAGGTGCCGATAGGCATTTCAGATATAGAAGCCGACAGGCATTTCAAATATAGGTGCCGATAAGCATTCCAGATATGTTTGCCGATAGGCATTTCAAATATAGGTGCTGATAGGCATTTCAGATGTAGTTTCTGATAGGCATTTCAAAAATTGGTGCCGATAGGCATTTCAGATATAGGTGCCGATAGGCATTTCAGATATAGTTGCCGATTGGCATTTTAAAAATAGGTGTCGATAGGCATTTCAGATATAGAAGCCGATAGGCATTTCAAATATAGGTGCCGATAGGCATTTCAGATGTAGTTTCCGATAGGCATTTCAAAAATAGGTGCCGATAGGCATTTCAGATATAGGTGCTGATAGGCATTACAGATATAGTTGCCGATTGGCATTTTAAAAATAGGTACCGATAGGCATTTCAGATATAGAAGCCGATAGGAATTTCAAATATAGGTGCCGATAGGCATTCCAGATATGGTTGCCGATAGGCATTTCAAATATAGGTGCTGATAGGCATTTCAGATGAAGTTTCCGAAACGCATTTCAAAAATAGGTGCCGATAGGCATTTCAGATATAGGTGCCGATAGGCATTTCAGATATAGTTGCCGATTGGCATTTTAAAAATAGGTGCCGATAGGCATTTCAGATATAGAAGCCGATAGGCATTTCAAATATAGGTGCCAATAGGCATGCCAGATATGGTTGCCGATAGGCATTTCAAATATAGGTGCTGATAGGCATTACAGATATAGTTGCCGATTGGCATTTCAAAAATAGGTGCCGATAGGCATTTCAGATATAGTTGCCGATTGGCATTTTAAAAATAGGTGCCGATAGGCATTTCAGATATAGGTGCTGATAGGCATTTCAGATGTATTTTCCGATAGGCATTTCAAAAATAGGCGCCGATAGGCATTTCAGATATAGTTGCCGATTGGCATTTTAAAAATAGGTGCCGATAGGCATTTCAGATATAGAAGCCGATAGACATTTCAAATATAGGTGCCGATAGGCATTCCAGATATGGTTGCCGATAGGCATTTCAAATATAGGTGCTGATAGGCATTTCAGATGTAGTTTCCGATAGGCATTTCAAAAATTGGTGCCGATAGGCATTTCAGATATAGGTGCCGATAGGTATTTCAGATATAGTTGCCGATTGGCATTTTAAAAATAGGTGCCGATAGGCATTTCAGATATAGAAGCCGATAGGCTTTTCAAATATAGGTGCCGATAAGCATTCCAGATATGTTTGCCGATAGGCATTTCAAATATAGGTGCTGATAGGCATTTCAGATGTAGTTTCTGATAGGCATTTCAAAAACTGGTGCCGATAGGCATTTCAGATATAGGTGCCGATAGGCATTTCAGATATAGTTGCCGATTGGCATTTTAAAAATAGGTGTCGATAGGCATTTCAGACATAGAAGCCGATAGGCATTTCAAAAATAGGTGCTGATAGGCATTTCAGATGTAGTTTCCGATAGGCATTTCAAAAATAGGTGCCGATAGGCATTTCAGATATAGGTGCCGATAGGCATTTCAGATATAGTTGCCGATTGGCATTTTAAAAATAGGTGCCGATAGGCATTTCAGATATAGAAGCCGATAGGCATTTCAAATATAGGTTCCGATAAGCATTCCAGATATGGTTGCCGATAAGCATTTCAAATATAGGTGCTGATAGGCATTTCAGATGTAGTTTCCGATAGGCATTTCAAAAATTGGTGCCGATAGGCATTTCAGATATAGGTGCTGATAGGCATTTCAGATATAGTTGCCGATTGGCATTTTAAAAATAGGTGTCGATAGGCATTTCAGATATAGAAGCCGATAGGCATTTCAAATATAGGTGCCGATAGGCATTCCAGATATGGTTGCCGATAGGCATTTCAAATATAGGTGCTGATAGGCATTCCAGATGTAGTTTCCGATAGGCATTTCAAAAATGGGTGCCAATAGGCATTTCAGATATAGGTGCCGATAGGCATTTCAGATATAGTTACCGATTGGCATTTTATAAATATGTGCCGATAGGCATTTCAGATATAGAAGCCGATAGGTATTTCAAATATAGGTGTCGATAGGCATTTCAGATATGGTTGCCGATAGGCATTTCAAATATAGGTGCTGATAGGCATTTCAGATGTAGTTTCGGATAGGCATTTCAAAAATAGGTGCCGATAGGCATTTCAGATATAGTTGCCGATTGGCATTTTAAAAATAGGTGCCGATAGGCATTTCAGATATAGAAGCCGATAGGCATTTCAAATATATGTGCCGATAGGCATTCCAGATATGGTTGCCGATATGCATTTCAAATATAGGTGCTGATAGGCATTTCAGATGTAGTTTCCGATTGGCATTTCAAAAATAGGTGCCGATAGGCATTTCAGATATAGGTGCCGATAGGCATTTCAGATATAGTTGCCAATTGGCATTTTAAAAATAGGTGCCGATAGGCATTTCAGATATAGAAGCCGATAGGCATTTCAAATATAGGTGCCGATAGGCATTCCAGATATGGTTGCCGATAGGCATTTCAAATATAGGAGCAGATAGGCATTTCAGATGTAGTTTCCGAAAGGCATTTCAAAAATTGGTGCTGATAGGCATTTCAGATATAGCTGCCGATATGAATTTCATATATAGTTACCGATTGGCATTTTAAAATTAGGTGTCGATAGGCATTTCAGATATAGAATCCGATAGGCATTTCAAATATAGGTGCCGATAGGCATTCCAGATATGGTTGCCGATAGGCATTTCAAATATAGGTGCTGATAGGCATTTCAGATGTAGTTTCCGATAGGCATTTCATAAATTGGTGCCGATAGGCATTTCAGATATAGGTGCCGATAGGCATTTCAGATATAGTTGCCAATTGGCATTTTAAAAATAGGTGCCGATAGGCATTTCAGATATAGAAGCCGATAGGCATTTCAAATATAGGTGCCGATAAGCATTCCAGATATGTTTGCCGATAGGCATTTCAAAAATAGGTGCTGATAGGCATTTCAGATGTAGTTTCTGATAGGCATTTCAAAAATTGGTGCCGATAGGCATTTCAGATATAGGTGCCGATAGGCATTTCAGATATAGTTGCCGATTGGCATTTTAAAAATAGGTGTCGATAGGCATTTCAGATATAGAAGCCGATAGGCATTTCAAATATAGGTGCCGATAGGCATTTCAGATGTAGTTTCCGATAGGCATTTCAAAAATAGGTGCCGATAGGCATTTCAGATATAGGTGCTGATAGGCATTACAGATATAGTTGCCGATTGGCATTTTAAAAATAGGTACCGATAGGCATTTCAGATATAGAAGCCGATAGGCATTTCAAATATAGGTGCCGATAGGCATTCCAGATATGGTTGCCGATAGGCATTTCAAATATAGGTGCTGATAGGCATTTCAGATGTAGTTTTCGAAAGGCATTTCAAAAATAGGTGCCGATAGGCATTTCAGATATAGGTGCCGATAGGCATTTCAGATATAGTTGCCGATTGGCATTTTAAAAATAGGTGCCGATAGGCATTTCAGATATAGAAGCCGATAGGCATTTCAAATATAGGTGCCAATAGGCATGCCAGATATGGTTGCCGATAGGCATTTCAAATATAGGTGCTGATAGGCATTACAGATATAGTTGCCGATTGGCATTTTAAAAATAGGTGCCGATAGGCATTTCAGATATAGTTGCCGATTGGCATTTAAAAAATAGGTGCCGATAGGCATTTCAGATATAGTTGCCGATTGGCATTTTAAAAATAGGTGCCGATAGGCATTTCAGATATAGAAGCAGATAGGCATTTCAAATATAGGTGCTGATAGGCATTTCAGATGTAGTTTTCGAAAGGCATTTCAAAAATAGGTGCCGATAAGCATTTCAGATATAGTTGCCGATTGGCATTTTAAAAATAGGTGCCGATAGGCATTTCAGATATAGAAGCAGATAGGCATTTCAAATATAGGTGCCGATAAGCATTCCAGATATGGTTGCCGATAGGCATTTCAAATATAGGTGCTGATAGGCATTTCAGATGTAGTTTCCGATAGGCATTTCAAAAATTGGTGCCGATAGGCATTTCAGATATAGGTGCTGATAGGCATTTCAGATATAGTTGCCGATTGGCATTTTAAAAATAGGTGTCGATAGGCATTTCAGATATAGAAGCCGATAGGCATTTCAAATATAGGTGCCGATAGGCATTCCAGATATGGTTGCCGATAGGCATTTCAAATATAGGTGCTGATAGGCATTCCTGATGGAGTTTCCGATAGGCATTTCAAAAATTGGTGCCGATAGGAATTTTAGATATAGGTGCCGATAGGCATTTCAGATATAGTTACCGATTGGCATTTTATAAATAGGTGCCGATAGGCATTTCAGATATAGAAGCCGATAGGTATTTCAAATATAGGGTCGATAGGCATTTCAGATATGGTTGCCTATAGGCATTTCAAATATAGGTGCTGATAGGCATTTCAGTTGTAGTTTCGGATAGGCATTTCAAAAATAGGTGCCGATAGGCATTTCAGATATAGTTGCTGATTGGCATTTTAAAAATAGGTGCCAATAGGCATTTCAGATATAGAAGCCGATAGGCATTTCAAATATAGGTGCCGATAAGCATTCCAGATATGTTTGCCGATAGGCATTTCAAATATAGGTGCTGATAGGCATTTCAGATGTAGTTTCCGATAGGCATTTCAAAAATAGGTGCCGACAGGCATTTCAGATATAGGTGCCGATAGGCATTTTAAAAATAGGTGTCGATAGGCATTTCAGATATAGAAGCCGATAGGCATTTCAAATATAGGTGCTGATAGGCATTTCAGATGTAGTTTCCGATAGGCATTTCAAAAACTGGTGCCGATAGGCATTTCAGATATAGTTGCCGATTGGCATTTTAAAAATAGGTGTCGATAGGCATTTCAGATATAGAAGCCGATAGGCATTTCAAATATAGGTGCTGATAGGCATTTCAGATGTAGTTTCCGATAGGCATTTCAAAAACTGGTGCCGATAGGCGTTTCAGATATAGGTGTCGATAGGCATTTCAGATATAGTTGCCGATTTGCATTTTAAAAATAAGTGTCGATAGGCATTTCAGATATAGAAGCCGATAGGCATTTCAAAAATAGGTGCCGATAGGCATTTCAGATGTAATTTCCGATAGGCATTTCAAAAATAGGTGCCGATAGGCATTTCAGATATAGGTGCTGATAGGCATTACAGATATAGTTGCCGATTGGCATTTTAAAAATAGGTGCCTTTAGGCATTTCAGATATAGAAGCCGATAGGCATTTCAAATATAGGTGCCGATAGGCATTCCAGATATGGTTGCCGATAGGTATTTCAAATATAGGTGCTGATAGACATTTCAGATGTAGTTTCCGATAGGCATTTCAAAAATAGGTGCCGATAGGCATTTCAGATATAGGTGCCGATAGGCATTTCAGATATAGTTGCCGATTGGCATTTTAAAAATAGGTGCCGATAGGCATTTCAGATATAGAAGCCGATAGGCATTTCAAATATAGGTTCCGATAAGCATTCCAGATATGGTTGCCGATAGGCATTTCAAATATAGGTGCTGATAGGCATTCCAGATATATTTGCCGATTGGCATTTTAAAAATAGGTGTCGATAGGCATTTCAGATATAGAAGCCGATAGGCATTTCAAATATAGGTGCCGATAGGCATTCCAGATATGGTTGCCGATAGGCATTTCAAATATAGGTGCCGATAGGCATTTCAGATGTAGTTTCCGATAGGCATTTCAAAAATAGGTGCCGATAGGCATTTCAGATATAGGTGCCGATAGGCATTTTAAAAATAGGTGTCGATAGGCATTTCAGATATAGAAGCCGATAGGCATTTCAAATATAGGTGCTGATAGGCATTTCAGATGTAGTTTCCGATAGGCATTTCAAAAACTGGTGCCGATAGGCGTTTCAGATATAGGTGTCGATAGGCATTTCAGATATAGGTGCCGATAGGCATTTCAGATATAGTTGCCGATTGGCATTTTAAAAATAGGTGTCGATAGGCATTTCAGATATAGAAGCCGATAGGCATTTCAAATATAGGTGCTGATAGGCATTTCAGATGTAGTTTCCGATAGGCATTTCAAAAACTGGTGCCGATAGGCGTTTCAGATATAGGTGTCGATAGGCATTTCAGATATAGTTGCCGATTTGCATTTTAAAAATAGGTGTCGATAGGCATTTCAGATATAGAAGCCGATAGGCATTTCAAAAATAGGTGCCGATAGGCATTTCAGATGTAATTTCCGATAGGCATTTCAAAAATAGGTGCCGATAGGCATTTCAGATATAGGTGCTGATAGGCATTACAGATATAGTTGCCGATTGGCATTTTAAAAATAGGTGCCTTTAGGCATTTCAGATATAGAAGCCGATAGGCATTTCAAATATAGGTGCCGATAGGCATTCCAGATATGGTTGCCGATAGGTATTTCAAATATAGGTGCTGATAGACATTTCAGATGTAGTTTCCGATAGGCAATTCAAAAATAGGTACCGATAGGCATTTCAGATATAGGTGCCGATAGGCATTTCAGATATAGTTGCCGATTGGCATTTTAAAAATAGGTGCCGATAGGCATTTCAGATATAGAAGCCGATAGGCATTTCAAATATAGGTTCCGATAAGCATTCCAGATATGGTTGCCGATAGGCATTTCAAATATAGGTGCTGATAAGCATTTCAGATGTAGTTTCCGATAGGCATTTCAAAAATTGGTGCCGATAGGCATTTCAGATATAGGTGCTGATAGGCATTTCAGATATATTTGCCGATTGGCATTTTAAAAATAGGTGTCGATAGGCATTTCAGATATAGAAGCCGATAGGCATTTCAAATATAGGTGCCGATAGGCATTCCAGATATGGTTGCCGATAGGCATTTCAAATATAGGTGCTGATAGGCATTCCAGATATAGTTTCCCATAGGCATTTCAAAAATGGGTGCCAATAGGCATTTCAGATATAGGTGCCGATAGGCATTTCAGATATAGTTACCGATTGGCATTTTATAAATAGGTGCCGATAGGCATTTCAGATATAGAAGCCGATAGGCATTTCAAATATAGGTTCCGATAAGCATTCCAGATATGGTTGCCGATAGGCATTTCAAATGTAGGTGCTGATAGGCATTTCAGATGTAGTTTCCGATAGGCATTTCAAAAATTGGTGCCGATAGGCATTTCAGTTATAGGTGCTGATAGGCATTTCAGATATAGTTGCCGATTGGCATTTTAAAAATAGGTGTCGATAGGCATATAAGATATAGAAGCCGATAGGCATTTCAAATATAGGTGCCGATAGGCATTCCAGATATGGTTGCCGATAGGCATTTCAAATATAGGTGCTGATAGGCATTCCAGATGTAGTTTCCAATAGGCATTTCAAAAATGGGTGCCAATAGGCATTTCAGATATAGGTGCCGATAGGCATTTCAGATATAGTTACCGATTGGCATTTTATAAATAGGTGCCGATAGGCATTTCAGATATAGAAGCCGATAGGTATTTCAAATATAGGTGTCGATAGATATTTCAGATATGGTTGCCGATAGGCATTTCAAATATAGGTGCTGATAGGCATTTCAGATGTAGTTTCGGATAGGCATTTCAAAAATAGGTGCCGATAGGCATTTCAGATATAGTTGCCGATTGGCATTTTAAAAATAGGTGCCGATAGGCATTTCAGATATAGAAGCCGATAGGCATTTCAAATATATGTGCCGATAGGCATTCCAGATATGGTTGCCGATAGGCATTTCAAATATAGGTGCTGATAGGCATTTCAGATGAAGTTTCCGATAGGCATTTCAAAAATAGGTGCCGATAGGCATTTCAGATATAGGTGCCGATAGGCATTTCAGATATAGTTGCCAATTGGCATTTTAAAAATAGGTGCCGATAGGCATTTCAGATATAGAAGCCGATAGGCATTTCAAATATAGGTGACGATAGGTATTCCAGATATGGTTGCCGATAGGCATTTCAAATATAGGAGCAGATAGGCATTTCAGATGTAGTTTCCGAAAGGCATTTCAAAAATTGGTGCCGATAGGCATTTCAGATATAGCTGCCGATATGAATTTCATATATAGTTACCGATTGGCATTTTAAAATTAGGTGTCGATAGGCATTTCAGATATAGAATCCGATAGGCATTTCAAATATAGGTGCCGATAGGCATTCCAGATATGGTTGCCGATAGGCATTTCAAATATAGGTGCTGATAGGCATTTCAGATGTAGTTTCCGATAGGCATTTCAAAAATTGGTGCCGATAGGCATTTCAGATATAGGTGCCGATAGGCATTTCAGATATAGTTGCCAATTGGCATTTTAAAAATAGGTGCCGATAGGCATTTCAGATATAGAAGCCGATAGGCATTTCAAATATAGG
>JAVRKA010000874.1:0-43918 GCA_034508555.1 Venustoraphidia nigricollis | reverse complement strand
ATGCCTATCAGCACCTATATTTGAAATGCCTATCGGCAACCATATCTGGAATGCCTATCAGCACCTATATTTGAAATGCCTATCGGCTTCTATATCTGAAATGCCTATCGGCACCTATATTTAAAATGCCAATCGGCAAATATATCTGAAATGCCTATCGGCACCTATATCTGAAATGCCTATCGGCACCTATTTTTGAAATGCCTATCGAAAACTACATCTGAAAGGCCTATCAGCACCTATATTTGAAATGCCTATCGGCAACTATATCTGATATGCCTATCGGTACCTATATCTGAAATGCCTATCGGCACCTATTTTTGAAATGCCAATCGGCAACTATATCTGAAATGCCTATCGGTACCTATTTTTGAAATGCCTATCGGAAACTACATCTGAAATGCCTATCAGCACTTATATTTGAATAGCCTATCGGCAACCATATCGGGAATGCCTATCGGCACCTATATTTGAAATGCCTATAGGCTTCTATATCTGAAATGCCTATCGGCACCTATTTTTAAAATGCCAATCGGCAACTATATCTGAAATGCCTATCGGCACCTATATCTGAAATGCCTATTGGCACCTATTTTTGAAATGCCTTTCGGAAACTACATCTGAAATGCCTATCTGCTCCTATATTTGAAATGCCTATCGGCAACCATAGCTGAAATGCCTATCGACACCTATATTTGAAATACCTATCGGCTTCTATATCTGAAATGCCTATCGGCACCTGTTTTTAAAATGCAAATCGGCAACTATATCTGAAATGCCTATCGGCACCTATATCTGAAATGGCTATCGGCATCAATTTTTGAAATGCCTATCGGAAACTACATCTAAAATGCGTATCAGCACCTATATTTGAAATGCCTATCGGCAACCATATCTGGAATGCCTATCGGCACCTATATTTAAAATGCCTATCGGCTTCTCTATCTAAAATGCCTATCGACACTTATTTTTAAAATGCCAATTGGCAACTATATCTGAAATGCCTATCGGCACCTATATCTGAAATGCCCATCGGCACCTATTTTTGAAATGCCTATCGGAAACTACAACTGAAATGCCTATCGGCACCTATATTTAAAATGCCTATCGGCGACCATATCTGGAATGCCTATCGGCACCTTTATTTGAAATGCCAATCGGCACCTATTTTTAAAATGCCGATAGGCAACTATATCTGAAATGCCTATCGGCACCTATATCTGAAATGCCTATCGGCACCAATTTTTGAAATGCCTATCGGAAACTACATCTGGAATGCCTATCAGCACCTATATTTGAAATGCCTATCGGCAACCATATCTGGAATGCCTATCGGCACCTATATTTGAAATGCCTATCGGCTTCTATATCTGAAATGCCTATCGGCACCTATATTTAAAATGCCAATCTGCAAATATATCTGAAATGCCTATCGGCACCTATATTTGAAATGCCTATCGGCACCTATTTTTGAAATGCCTATCGGAAACTACATCTGAAATGCCTATCAGCACCTATATTTGAAATGCCTATCGGCAACCATATCTGGAATGCCTATCAGCACCTATATTTGAAATGCCTATCGGCTTCTATATCTGAAATGCCTATCGGCACCTATTTTTAAAATGCCAATCGGCATCTGTATCTGAAATGCCTATCGGCACCTATATCTGAAATGCCTATCGGCACCTATTTTTGAAATGCCTATCGGAAACTACATCTGAAATGCCTATCAGCACCTATATTTGAAATGCCTATCGACAACCATATCTGGAATGCCTATCGGCACCTATATTTGAAATGCCTATCGGCTTCTATATCTGAAATGCCTATCGAGACCTATTTTTAAAATGCCAATCGCCAACTATATCTGAAATGCCTATCAGCACCTATATTTGAAATACCTATCGGCAACCATATCTGGAATGCCTATCGGCACCTATATTTGAAATTCCTATCGGCTTCTATATCTGAAATGCCTATCGGCACCTATTTTTAAAATGCCAATCGGCAACTATATCTGAACTGCCTATCGGCACCTATATCTGAAATGCCTATCGGCACCTATTTTTGAAATGCCTATCGGAAATTACATCTGAAATGCCTATCAGCACCTATATTTGAAATGCCTATCGGCAACCATATCTGGAATGCTTATCGGCACCTATATTTGAAATGCCTATCGGCTTAAGTATCTGAAATGCCTATCGGCACCTATTTTTAGAATGCCAATCGGCAACTATATCTCAAGTGCCTATCGGCACCTATATCTGAAATGCCTATCGGCACCTATTTTTGAAATGCCTATCAAAAACTACATCTAAAATGCCTATCAGCACCTATATTTGAAATGCCTATCGGCAACCACATCAGAAATGCCTATCGGCACCTATATCTGAAATGCCTTTCGGCATTTATATCTGAAATGCCTATCGACACCTATATACGAAATGCCTATCGGCACCTATATTTTAAATGCCTATCGGCAACTATATCTGATATGCCTATCGGCACCTATATTGAAATGCCTATCGGCACCTATTTTTGAAATGCCTATCGGAAACTACAATTAAAATGCCTATCGGCACCTATTTTTAAAGTGCCAATCGGCAACTAAATCTGAAATGCCTATCGGCACCTATATCTGAAATGCCTATCGGCACCTCTTTCTGAAATGCCTATCGGCACCTATTTTTGAAATGCCTTTCGGAAACTACATCTGAAATGCCTATCTGCTCCTATAATTGAAATGCCTATCGGCAACCATATCTGAAAAGCCTATCGACACCTATATTTGAAATACCTATCTGCTTCTATATCTGAAATGCCTATCGGCACCTGTTTTTAAAATGCCAATCGACAACTATATCTGAAATGCCTATCGGCACCTATATCCGAAATGCCTATCGGCACCTATTTTTGAAATGCCTATCGGAAACTACATCTGAAATGCCTATCAGCACCTATACTTGAAATGCCTATCGGCAACCATATCTGGAATGCCTATCGGCACCTACATTTGAAATGCCTATCGGCTTCTATATCTGAAATGCCTATCGGCACCTATTTTTAAAATGCCATTCGGCAACTATATCTGAAATGCCTATCGGCACCTATATCTGAAATGCCTATCGGCACCTACTTTTGAAATGCCTATCGGAAACTACATCTGAAATGCCTATCAGCACCTATATTTGAAATGCCTATCGGCGACCATATCTGAAATGCCTATCGACACCTATATTTGAAATACCTATCGGCTTCTATATCTGAAATGCCTATCGGCACCTATTTTTAAAATGCCAATCGGTAACTATATCTGAAATGCCTATCGGCACCTATATCTGAAATGCCTATCGGCACCAATTTTTGAGATGCCTATCGGAAACTACATCTGGAATGCCTATCAGCACCTATATTTGAAATGCCTATCGGCAACCATATCTGGAATGCCTATCGGCACCTATATTTGAAATGCCTATTGGCTTCTATATCTGAAATGCCTATCGACACCTATTTTTGAAATGCCAATCGGCAACTATATCTGAAATGCCTATCGGCACCTATATCTAAAATTGCTATCGGCACCTATTTTTGAAATGCCTATCGGAAACTACATCTGAAATGCCTATCAGCACCTATATTTGAAATTCCTATCGGCAACCATATCTAGGATGCCGATCGGCACCTATATTTGAAATGCCTATCGGCTTCTATATCTGAAATGCCTATCGGCACCTATTTTTAAAATGCCAATCGGCAACTATATCTGAAATGCCTATCGGCACCTATATATGAAATGCCTATCGGCAACCATACCTGAAATGCCTATCGACACCAATATTTGAAATACCTATCGGCTTCTATATCTGAAATGCCTATCGGCACCTATTTTTAAAATGCCAATCGGCAACTATATCTGAAATGCCTATCGGCACCTAATCTGAAATGCTTATCGGCACCAATTTTCGAAATGCCTATCGGAAACTACATCTGAAATGCCTATCAGCACCTATATTTGAAATGCCTATCGGCAACCATATCTGGAATGCCTATCAGCACCTATATTTGAAATGCCTATCGGCTTCTATATCTGAAATGCCTATCGGCACCTATATCTGAAATGCCTATCGGCACCTATTTTTGAAATGCCTATCGAAAACTACATCTGAAATGCTTATCAGCACCTATATTTGAAATGCCTATCGGCAACTATATCTGATATGCCTATCGGTACCTATATCTGAAATGCCTATCGGCACCTATTTTTAAAATGCCAATCGGCAACTATATCTAAAATGCCTATCGGCACCTATTTTTAAAATGCCAATCGGCAAATATATCTGAAATGCCTATCGGTACCTATTTTTGAAATGCCTATCGGAAACTACATCTGAAATGCCTATCAGCACTTATATTTGAATAGCCTATCGGCAACCATATCGGGAATGCCTATCGGCACCTATATTTCAAATGCCTATCGGCTTCTATATCTGAAATGCCTATCTACACCTATTTTTAAAATGCCAATCGGCAACTATATCTGAAATGCCTATCGGCACCTATATCTGAAATGCCCATCGGCACCTATTTTTGAAATGCCTATCGGAAACTACAATTGAAATGCCTATCAGCACCTATATTTAAAATGCCTATCGGCAACCATATCTGGAATGCCTATCGGCACCTATATTTGAAATGCCTATCGGCTTCTATATCTGAAATGCCTATCGGCACCTATTTTTAAAATGCCAATCGGCAACTATATCTGAAATGCCTATCGGCAACTATATCTGAAATGCCTATCGGCACCTATTTTTGAAATGCCTATTGGAAACTACATCTGAAATGCCTATCAGCACCTATATTTGAAATGACTATCGGCGACCATATCTGAAATGCCTATCGACACCTATATTTGAAATACCTATCGGCTTTCATATCTGAAATGCCTATCGGCACCTATTTTTAAAATGCCAATCGGTAACTATATCTGAAATGCCTATCGGCACCTATATCTGAAATGCCTATCGGCACCAATTTTTGAGATGCCTATCGGAAACTACATCTGGAATGCCTATCAGCACCTATATTTGAAATGCCTATCGGCAACCATATCTGGAATGCCTATCGGCACCTATATTTGAAATGCCTATCGGCTTCTATATCTGAAATGCCTATCGACACCTATTTTTAAAATGCCAATCGGCAACTATATCTGAAATGCCTATCGGCACCTATATCTAAAATTGCTATCGGCACCTATTTTTGAAATGCCCATTCGAAAACTACATCTGAAATGCCTATCAGCACCTATATTTGAAATTCCTATCGGCAACCATATCTGGGATGCCTATCGGCACCTATATTTGAAATGCCTATCGGCTTCTATATCTGAAATGCCTATCGGCACCTATTTTTAAAATGCCAATCGGCAACTATATCTGAAATGCCTATCGGCACCTATATCTGAAATGCCTATCGGCACCTATTTTTGAAAATCCTATCGGAAACTACATCATAAATGCTTATCAGCACCAATATTTGAAATGCCTATCGGCAACCATACCTGAAATGCCTATCGACACCAATATTTGAAATACCTATCGGCTTCTATATCTGAAATGCCTATCGGCACCTATTTTTAAAATGCCAATCGGCAACTATATCTGAAATGCCTATCGGCACCTATATCTGAAATGCTTATCGGCAATAATTTTCGAAATGCCTATCGGAAACTACATCTGAAATGCCTATCAGCACCTATATTTGAAATGCCTATCGGCAACCATATCTGGAATGCCTATCAGCATCTATATTTGAAATGCCTATCGGCTTCTATATCTGAAATGCCTATCGGCACCTATATTTAAAATGCCAATCGGCAACTATATCTGAAATGCCTATCGGCACCTATATCTGAAATGCCTATCGGCACCTATTTTTGAAATGCCTATCGAAAACTACATCTGAAATGCCTATCAGCACCTATATTTGAAATGCCTATCGGCAACTATATCTGATATGCCTATCGGCACCTATATCTGAAATGCCTATCGGCACCTATTTTTGAAATGCCAATCGGCAACTATATCTAAAATGCCTATCGGCACCTATTTTTAAAATGCCAATCGGCAAATATATCTGAAATGCCTATCGGTACCTATTTTTGAAATGCCTATCGGAAACTCCATCTGAAATGGCTATCAGCACTTATATTTGAATAGCCTATCGGCAACCATATCGGGAATGCCTATCGGCACCTATATTTTAAATGCCTATCGGCTTCTATATCTGAAATGCCTATCGGCACCTATTTTTAAAATGCCAATCGGCAACTATATCTGAAATTCCTATCGGCACCTATATCTGAAATGCCCATCGGCACCTATTTTTGAAATGCCTATCGGAAACTACAATTGAAATGCCTATCAGCACCTATATTTAAAATGCCTATCGTCAACCATATCTGGAATGCCTATCGGCACCTATATTTGAAATGCCTATCGAATTCTATATCTGAAATGCCTATCGGCACCTATTTTTAAAATGCCAATCGGTAACTATATCTGAAATGCCTATCGGCACCTATATCTGAAATGCCGATCGGCACCAATTTTTGAAATGCCTATCGGAAACTACATCTGGAATGCCTATCAGCACCTATATTTGAAATGCCTATCGGCAACCATATCTGGAATGCCTATCGGCACCTATATTTGAAATGCCTATCGGCTTCTATATCTGAAATGCCTATCGACACCTATTTTTAAAATGCCAATCGCCGATTATATCTGAAATGCCTATCGGCACCTATTACTGAAATGCCTATCGGCACCTATTTTTGAAATGCCTATCGGAAACTACATCTGAAATGCCTATCAGCACCTATATTTGAAATGCCTATCGGCAACCATATCTGAAATGCCTATCGACACCTATATTTGAAATACCTATCGGCTTCTATATCTGAAATGCGTATCGGCACCTATTTTTAAAATGCCAATCGGCAACTATATCTGAAATGCCTATCGGCACCTATATCTAAAATGCCTATCGGCACCAATTTTTGAAATGCCTATCGGAAACTACATCTGAAATGCCTACCAGCACCTATATTGGAAATGCCTATCGGCAACCATATCTGGAATGCTTATCGGCACCTATATTTGAAATGCTTATCGGCTTCTATATCTGAAATGCCTATCGGCACCTATTTTTAAAATGCCAATCGGCAACTATATCTGAAATGCCTATCGGCACCTATATTTGAAATGCCTATCGGCACCTATTTTAAAAATGCCTATCGGAAACTACATCTGAAATGCCTATCAGCACCTATATTTGAAATGCCTATCGGCAACCATATCTGGAATGCCTATCAGCACCTATATTTGAAATGCCTATCGGCTTCTATATCTGAAATGCCTATCGGCACCTATTTTTGAAATGCCTATTGGAAACTACATCTGAAATGCCTATCAGCACCTATATTTGAAATGCCTATCGGCAACCATATCTGGAATGCCTATCGGCACCTATATTTGAAATGCCTATCGGCTTCTATATCTAAAATGCCTATCGCCACCTATTTTTAAAATGCCAATCGGCAACTATATCTGAAATGCCTATCGGCACCTATATCAAAAACGCCTATCGGCACCTATTTTTGAAATGCCTATCGGAAACTACATCTGAAATGCCTATCAGCACCTATATTTGAAATTCCTATCGGCAACCATATCTGGGATGCCTATCGGCACCTATATTTGAAATGCCTATCGGCTTCTATATCTGAAATGCCTATCGGCACCTATTTTAAAATGCCAATCGGCAACTATATCTGAAATGCCTATCGGCACCTATATCTGAAATGCCTATCGGCACCTATTTTTGAAATGCCTATCGGAAACTACATCTGAAATGCCTATCAGCACCAATATTTGAAATGCCTATCGGCAACCATACCTGAAATGCCTATCGACACCAATATTTGAAATACCTATTGGCTTCTATATCTGAAATGCCTATCGGCACCTATTTTTAAGATGCCAATCGGCACCAATTTTTGAAATGCCTATCGGAAACTACATCTGAAATGCCTGTCAGCACCTATATTTGAAATGCCTATCGGCAACCATATCTGGAGTGCCTATCAGCACCTATATTTGAAATGCCTATCGTCTTCTATATCTGAAATGCCTATCGGCACCTATATTCAAAATGCCAATCGGCAACTATATCTGAAATGCCTATCGGCAACTATATCTGAAATGCCTATCGGCACCTATTTTTGAAATGCCTATCGAAAACTACATCTGAAATGCCTATCAGCACCTATATTTGAAATGCCTATCGGCAACCATATCTGAAATGCCTATCGACACCTATATTTGAAATACCTATCGGCTTCTATATCTGAAATGCCTATCGGCACCTGTTTTTAAAATGCCCATCGGCAACTATATCTGAAATGCCTAACGGCACCTATATCTGAAATGCCTATCGGCATCAATTTTTGAAATGCCTATCGGAAAATACATCTAAAATGCCTATCAGCACCTATATTTGAAATGCCTATCGGCAACCATATCTGGAATGCCTATCGGCACCTATATTTAAAATGCCTATCGGCTTCTCTATCTGAAATGCCTATCGACACTTATTTTTAAAATGCCAATTGGCAACTATATCTGAAATGCCTATCGGCACCTATATCTGAAATGCCCATCGGCACCTATTTTTGAAATGCCTATCGGAAACTACATCTGAAATGCCTATCAGCACCTATATTTAAAATGCCTATCGGCAACCATATCTAGAATGCCTATCGGCACCTATATTTGAAATGCCTATCGGCTTCTATATGTGAAATTCCTATCGGCACCTATTTTCAAAATGCCAATCGGCAACTATATCTGAAATGCCTATCGGCACCTATATCTGAAATGCCTATCGGCACCTATTTTTGAAATGCCTATCGGAAACTACATCTGAAATGCCTATCAGCACTTATATTTAAAATGCCTATCGGCAACCATATCTGAAATGCCTATCGACACCTATATTTGAAATACCTATCGGCTTCTATATCTGAAATGCCTATCGGCACCTATTTTTAAAATGCCAATCGGTAACTATATCTGAAATGCCTATCGGCACCTATATCTGAAATGCCTATCGGCACCAATTTTTGAAATGCCTATCGGAAACTACATCTGAAATGCCTATCAGCACCTATATTTGAAATGCCTATCGGCAACCATATCTGGAATGCTTATCGGCACCTATATTTGAAATGCCTATCGGCTTCTATATCTGAAATGCCTATCGGCACCTATTTTTAAAATGCCAATCGGCAAATATATCTGAAATGCCTATCGGCACCTATATTTGAAATGCCTATCGGCACCTATTTTTGAAATGCCTATCGGAAACTACATCTGAAATGCCTATCAGCACCTATATTTGAAATGCCTATCGGCAACCATATCTGGAATGCCTATCGGCACCTATATTTGAAATGCCTATCGGCTTCTATATCTGAAATGCCTATCGGCACCTATTTTTAAAATGCCAATCGGCAACTATATCTGAAATGCCTATCGGCACCTATATCTGAAATGCCTATCGGCACCTATTTTTGAAATGCCTATCGGAAACTACATCTGAAATGCCTATCAGCACCAATATTTGAAATGCCTATCGGCAACCATATCTGAAATGCCTATCGACACCTATATTTGAAATACCTATCGGCTTCTATATTTAAAATGCCTATCGGCACCTATTTTTAAAAGGCCAGTCGGCAACTATATCTGAAATGCCTGTCGGCACCTATATCTGAAATGCCTATCGGCACCAATTTTAGAAATGCCTATCGGAAACTACATCTGAAATGCCTATCAGCACCTATATTTAAAATACCTATCGGCAACCATATCTGGAATGCCTATCGGCACCTATATCTGAAATGCCTATCAGCACCTATTTTTGAAATGCCTATCGGAAAATACATCTGAAATGCCTATCAGCACCTATATTTGAAATGCCTATCGGCAACCATATCTGGAATGCCTATCGGCACCTATATTTGAAATGCCTATCGGCTTCAATATCTGAAATGCCTATCGGCACCTATTTTTGAAATGCCTATCGAAAACTACATCTGAAATGCCTATCAGCACCTATATTTGAAATGCCTATCGGCAACCACATCAGAAATGCCTATCGGCACCTATATCTGAAATGCCTTTCGGCATTTATATCTGAAATGCCTATCGACACCTATATACGAAATGCCTATCATCAACTATATCTGATATGCCTATCGGCACCTATATCTGAAATGCCTATCGGCACCTCTTTCTGAAATGCCTATCGGCACCTATTTTTGAAATGCCTTTCGGAAACTACATCTAAAATGCCTATCTGCTCCTATATTTGAAATGCCTATCGGCAACCATATCTGAAAAGCCTATCGACACCTATATTTGAAATACCTATCGGCTTCTATATCTGAAATGCCTATCGGCACCTGTTTTTAAGATGCCAATCGGCAACTATATCTGAAATGCCTAACGGCACCTATATCTGAAATGCCTATCGGCATCAATTTTTGAAATGCCTATCGGAAACTACATCTAAAATGCCTATCAGCACCTATATTTGAAATGCCTATCGGCTACCATATCTGGAATGCCTATCGGCACCTATATTTGAAATGCCTATCGGCATCTATATCTGAAATGCCTATCGGCACTTATTTTTAAAATACCAATTGGCAACTATATCTGAAATGCCTATCGGCACCTATATCTGAAATGCCTATCGGCACCTATTTTTGAAATGCCTATCGGAAACTACATCTGAAATGCCTATCAGCACCTATATTTGAAATGCCTATCGGCAACCATATCTGGAATGCCTATCGGCACCTACATTTGAAATGCCTATCGGCTTCTATATCTGAAATGCCTATCGGCACCTATTTTTAAAATGCCAATCGGCAACTATATCTGAAATGCCTATCGGCACCTATATCTAAAATGCCTATCGGCACCTATTTTTGAAATGCCTATCGGAAACTACATCTGAAATGCCTATCAGCACCTATATTTGAAATGCCTAACGGCGACCATATCTGAAATGCCTATCGACACCTATATTTGAAATACCTATCGGCTTCTATATCTGAAATGCCTATCGGCACCTATTTTTAAAATGCCAATCGGTAACTATATCTGAAATGCCTATCGGCACCTATATCTGAAATGCCTATCGGCACCTATATCTAAAACGCCTATCGGCACCTATTTTTGAAATGCCTTTTGGAAACTACATCTGAAATGCCTATCAGCACCTATATTTGAAATTCCTATCGGCAACCATATCTGGGATGCCTATCGGCACCTATATTTGAAATGCCTATCGGCTTCTATATCTGAAATGCCTATCGGCACCTATTTTTAAAATGCCAATCGGCAACTATATCTGAAATGCCTATCGGCACCTATATCTGAAATGCCTATCGGCACCTATTTTTGAAATGCCTATCGGAAACTACATCTGAAAGGCCTATCAGCACCAATATTTGAAATGCCTATCGGCAACCATACCTGAAATGCCTATCGACACCAATATTTGAAATACCTATCGGCTTCTATATCTGAAATGCCTATCGGCACCTATTTATAAGATGCCAATCGGCACCAATTTTTGAAATGCCTATCGGAAACTACATCTGAAATGCCTGTCAGCACCTATATTTGAAATGCCTATCGGCAACCATATCTGGAATGCCTATCAGCACCTATATTTGAAATGCCTATCGTCTTCTATATCTGAAATGCCTATCGGCACCTATATTCAAAATGCCAATCGGCAACTATATCTGAAATGCCTATCGGCACCTATATCTGAAATGCCTATCGGCACCTATTTTTGAAATGCCTATCGAAAACTACAACTGAAATGCCTATCAGCACCTATATTTAAAATGCCTATCGGCAACCATATCTGAAATGCCAATCGACACCTATATTTGAAATACCTATCGGCTTCTATATCTAAAATGCCTATCAGCACCTGTTTTTAAAATGCCCATCGGCAACTATATCTGAAATGCCTATCGGCACCTATATCTGAAATGCCTATCGGCATCAATTTTTGAAATGCCTATCGGAAAATACATCTAAAATGCCTATCAGCACCTATATTTGAAATGCCTTTTGGCAACCATATCTGGAATGCCTATCGGCACCTATATTTAAAATGCCTATCGGCAACCATATCTGGAATGCCTATCGGCACCTATATTTGAAATGCCTATCGGCTTCAATATCTGAAATGCCTATCGGCACCTATATCTGAAATGCCTATCGGCACCAATTTTAGAAATGCCTATCGGAAACTACATCTGAAATGCCTATCAGCACCTATATTTAAAATACCTATCGGCAACCATATCTGGAATGCCTATCGGCACCTATATTTGAAATGCCTATCGGCTTCTATATCTGAAATGCCTATCGGCACCTATTTTTAAAATGTTAATCGGCAACTATATCTGAAATGCCTATCGGCACCTATATCTGGAATGCCTATCGGCACCTATTTTTGAAATGCCTATCGGAAAATACATCTGAAATGCCTATCAGCACCTATATTTGAAATGCCTATCGGCAACCATATCTGGAATGCCTATCGGCACCTATATTTGAAATGCCTATCGGCTTCAATATCTGAAATGCCTATCGGCACCTATTTTTAAAATGCCAATCGGCAACTATATCTGAAGTGCCTATCGGCACCTATATCTGAAATGCCTATCGGCACCTATTTTTGAAATGCCTATCGAAAACTACATCTGAAATGCCTCTCAGCACCTATATTTGAAATGCCTATCGGCAACCACATCAGAAATGCCTATCGGCACCTATATCTGAAATGCCTTTCGGCATTTATATCTGAAATGCCTATCGACACCTATATACGAAATGCCTATCGGCACCTATATTTTGAATGCCTATCGGCAACTATATCTGATATGCCTATCGGCACCTATATCTGAAATGCCTATCGGCACCTATTTTTGAAATGCCTATCGGAAACTACATCTAAAATGCCTATCGGCACCTATTTTTAAAGTGCCAATCGGCAACTAAATCTGAAATGCTTATCGGCACCTATATCTGAAATGCCTATCGGCACCTCTTTAGAAATGCCTATCGGCACCTATTTTTGAAATGCCTTTCGGAAACTACATCTGAAATGCCTATCTGCTCTTATATTTGAAATGCCTATCGACAACCATATCTGAAAAGCCTATCGACACCTATATTTGAAATACCTATCGGCTTCTATATCTGAAATGCCTATCGGCACCTGTTTTTAAAATGCCAATCGGCAACTATATCTGAAATGCCTATCGGCACCTGTATCTGAAATGCCTATCGGCATCAATTTTTGAAATGCCTATCGGAAACTACATCTAAAATGCCTATCAGCACCTATATTTGAAATGCCTATCGGCAACCATATCTGGAATGCCTATCGGCACCTATATTTGAAATGCCTATCGGCTTCTATATTTGAAATGCCTATCGGCACCTATTTTTAAAATGCCAATTGGCAACTATATCTGAAATGCCTATCGGCACCTATATCTGAAATGTCTATCGGCACCTATTTTTGAAATGCCTATCGGAAGCTACATCTGAAATGCCTATCAGCACCTATATTTGAAATGCCTATCGGCAACCATATCTAGAATGCCTATCGGCACCTACATTTGAAATGCCTACCGGCTTCTATATCTGAAATGCCTATCGGCACCTATTTTTAAAATGCCAATCGGCAACTATATCTGAAATGCCTATCGGCACCTATATCTGAAATGCCTATCGGCACCTATTTTTGAAATACCTATCGGAAACTACATCTGAAATGCCTATCAGCACCTATATTTGAAATGCCTATTGGCAACCATATCTGAAATGCCTATCGACACCTATATTTGAAATACCTATCGGCTTCTATATCTGAAATGCCTATCGGCACCTATTTTTAAAATGCCAATCGGTAACTATATCTGAAATGCCTATCGGCACCTATATCTGAAATGCCTATCGGAAACTACATCTAAAATGCCTATCAGCACCTATATTTGAAATGCCTATCGGCAAACATATCTGGAATGCCTATCGGCACCTATATTTGAAATGCCTATCGGCTTCTATATCTAAAATGCCTATCGACACTTATTTTTAAAATGCCAATCGGCAACCATATCTGAAATGCCTATCGGCACCTATATCTAAAATGCCTATCGGCACCTATTTTTGAAATGATTATCGGAAACTACATCTGAAATGCCTATCAGCACCTATATTTGAAATTCCTATCGGCAACCATATCTGGGATGCCTATCGGCACCTATATTTGAAGTGCCTATCGGCTTTTATATCTGAAATGCCTATCGGCACCTATTTTTAAAATGCCAATCGGCAACTATATCTGAAATGCCTATCGGCACCTATATCTGAAATGCCTATCGGCACCTATTTTTGAAATGCCTATCGGAAATACATCTGAAATGCCTATCAGCACCAATATTTGAAATGCCTATCGTCAACCATACATGAAATGCCTATCGACACCTATATTTGAAATGCCTATCGGCTTCAATATCTGAAATGCCTATCGGCACCTATTTTTAAAATGCCAATCGGCAACTATATCTGAAATGCCTATCGGCACCTATATCTGAAATGCCTATCGGCACCTATTTTTGAAATGCCTATCGGAAACTACATCTGAAATGCCTATCAGCACCTATATTTGACATGCCTATCGGCAACCATATCTGGAATGCCTATCGGCACCTATATTTGAAATGCCTATCGGCTTCTATATCTGAAATGCCTATCGACACCTATTTTTAAAATGCCAATCGCCAACTATATCTGAAATGCCTATCAGCACCTATATTTGAAATACCTATCGGCAACCATATCTGGAATGCCTATCGGCACCTATATTTGAAATGCCTATCGGCTTCTATATTTGAAATGCCTATCGGCACCTATTTGTAAAATGCCAATCGGCAACTATATCTGAAATGCCTATCGGCACCTATATCTAAAATGCCTATCGGCACCTATTTTTGAAATGCCTATCGGAAACTACATCTGAAATGCCTATCAGCACCTATATTTGAAAAGCCTATCGGCAACCATATCTGGAATGCCTATCGGCACTTATATTTGAAATGCCTATCGGCTTCAATATCTGAAATGCCTATCGGCACCTATTTTTAAAATGCCAATCGGCAACTATATCTGAAGTGCCTATCGGCACCTATATCTGAAATGCCTATCGGCACCTATTTTTGAAATGCCTATCGAAAACTACATCTAAAATGCCTATCAGCACCTATATTTGAAATGCCTATCGGCAACCACATCAGAAATGCCTATCGGCACCTATATCTGAAATGCCTTTCGGCATTTATATCTGAAATGCCTATCGACACCTATATACGAAATGCCTATCGGCACCTATATTTTAAATGCCTATCGGCAACTATATCTGATATGCCTATCGGCACCTATATCTGAAATGCCTATCGGCACCTATTTTTGAAATGCCTATCGGAAACTACATCTAAAATGCCTATCGGCACCTATTTTTAAAGTGCCAATCGGCAACTTAATCTGAAATGCCTATCGGCACCTATATCTGAAATGCCTATCGGCACCTCTTTCTGAAATGCCTTTCGGAAACTACATCTGAAATGCCTATCTGCTCCTATATTTGAAATGCCTATCGGCAACCATATCTGAGAAGCCTATCGACACCTATATTTGAAATACCTATCGGCTTCTATATCTGAAATGCCTATCGGCACCTGTTTTTAAAATGCCAATCGGCAACTATATCTGAAATGCCGATCGGCACCTATATCTGAAATGCCTATCGGCATCAATTTTTGAAATGCCTATCGGAAACTACATCTAAAATGCCTATCAGCACCTATATTTGAAATGCCTATCGGCAACCATATCTGGAATGCCTATCGGCACCAATATTTGAAATGCTTATCGGCTTTTATATCTTAAATGCCTATCGGCACCTATTTTTAAAATGCCAATCGGCAACTATATCTGAAATGCCTATCGGCACCTATATCTGAAATGCTTTTCGGCACCAATTTTTGAAATGCCTATCGGAAACTACATCTGAAATGCCTATCGGCACCTATATCTGAAATGCCTATCGGCACCTCTTTCTGAAATGCCTATCGGCACCTATTTTTGAAATGCCTTTCGGAAACTACATCTGAAATGCCTATCTGCTCCTATATTTGAAATGCCTATCGGCAACCATATCTGAGAAGCCTATCGACACCTATATTTGAAATACCTATCGGCTTCTATATCTGAATTGCCTATCGGCACCTGTTTTTAAAATGCCAATCGGCAACTATATCTGAAATGCCTATCGGCACCTATATCTGAAATGCCTATCGGCATCAATTTTTGAAATGCCTATCGGAAACTACATCTAAAATGCCTATCAGCACCTATATTTGAAATGCCTATCGGCAACCATATCTGGAATGCCTATCGGCACCTATATTTGAAATGCCTATCGGCTTCTATATCTGAAATGCCTATCGGCACCTATTTTAAAATGCCAATTGGCAACTATATCTGAAATGCCTATCGGCACCTATATCTGAAATGCCTATCAGCACCTATTTTTGAAATACCTAACGGAAACTACATCTGAAATGCCTATCAGCACCTATATTTGAAATGCCTATCGGCAACCATATCTGGAATGCCTATCGGCACCTACATTTGAAATGCCTATCGGCTTCCATATCTGAAATGCCTATCGGCACCTATTTTTAAAATGCCAATCGGCAACTATATCTGAAATGCCTATCGGCACCTATATCTGAAATGCCTATCGGCACCTATTTTTGAAATGCCTATCGGAAACTACATCTGAAATGCCTATCAGCACCTATATTTGAAATGCCTATCGGCGACAATATCTGAAATGCCTATCGACACCTATATTTGAAATACCTATCGGCTTCTATATTTGAAATGCCTATCGGCGCCTATTTTTAAAATGCCAATCGGCAACTATATCTGAAATGCCTATCGGCACCTATATCTGAAATGCTTATCGGCACCAATTTTTACAATGCCTATCGGAAACTACATCTGAAATGCCTATCAGCACCTATATTTGAAATGCCTTTCGGCAACCATATCTGGAATGCCTATCAGCACCTATATTTGAAATGTCTATCGGCTTCTATATCTGAAATGCCTATCGGCACCTATATTTAAAATGCCAATCGGCAACTATATCTGAAATGCCTATCGGCACCTATATCTGAAATGCCTATCGGCACCTATTTTTGAAATGCCTATCGAAAACTACATCTGAAATGCCTATCAGAACCTATATTTGAAATGCCTATCGGCAACTATATCTGATATGCCTATCGGCACCTATATCTGAAATGCCTATCGGCACCTATTTTTGAAATGCCAATCGGCAACTATATCTGAAATGCCTATCGGCACCTATTTTTAAAATGCCAATCGGCAACTATATCTGAAATGCCTATCGGTACCTATTTCTGAAATGCCTATCGGAAACTACATCTGAAATGCCTATCAGCACTTATATTTGAATAGCCTATCGGCAACCATATCGGGAATGCCTATCGGCACCTATATTTAAAATGCCTATCGGCTTCTATATCTGAAATGCCTATCGGCACCTATTTTTAAAATGCCAATCGGCAACTATATCTGAAATGCCTATCGGCACCTATATCTGAAATGCTCATTGGAACCTATTTTTGAAATGCCTTTCGGAAACTTCATCTGAAATGCCTATCTGCTCCTATATTTGAAATGCCTATCGGCAACCATATCTGGAATGCCTATCCGCACCTATATTTAAAATGCCTAGCGACTTCTCTATCTGAAATGCCTATCGACACTTATTTTTAAAATGCCAATAGGCAACTATATCTGAAATGCCTATCGGCACCTATATCTGAAATGCCCATCGGCACCTATCTTTGAAATGCCTATCGGAAACTACGTCTGAAATGCCTATCAGCACCTATATTTAAAATGCCTATCGGCAACCATATCTGGAATGCCTATCGGCACCTATATTTGAAATGCCTATCGGCACCTATTTTTGAAATGCCTATCGGAAACTACATCTGAAATGCCTATCAGCACTTATATTTGAAATGTCTATCGGCAACCATATCTGAAATGCCTATCGACACCTATATTTGAAATACCTATCGGCTACTATATCTGAAATGCCTATCGGCACCTATTTTTAAAATGCCAATCGGTAACTATATCTGAAATGCCTATCGGCACCTATATCTGAAATGCCTATCGGCTTCTATATCTGAAATGCCTATCGACACCTATATTTGAAATACCTATCGGCTTCTATATCTGAAATGCCTATCGGCACCTATTTTTAAAATGCCAATCGGTAACTATATTTGAAATGCCTATCGGCACCTATATCTGAAATGCCTATCGGCACCTATTTTTGAAATGCCTATCGGAAACTACATCTGAAATGCCTATCAGCACCTATATTTGAAATGCCTATCGGCAATTATATCTGAAATGCCTATCGACACCTATATTTGAAATACCTATCGGCTTCTATATCTGAAATGCGTATCGGCACCTATTTTTAAAATGCCAATCGGCAACTATATCTGAAATGCCTTTCGGCACCTATATCTGAAATGCCTATCGGCACCAATTTTTGAAATGCCTATCGGAAACTACATCTGAAATGCCTATCAGCACCTATATTTGAAATGCCTATCGGCAAACATATCTGGAATGCTTATCGGCACCTATATTTGAAATGCCTATCGGCCTCTATATCTGAAATGCCTATCAGCACCTATTTTTAAAATGCCAATCGGCAACTATATCTGAAATGCCTATCGGCACCTATATTTGAAATGCCTATCGGCACCTATTTTTGAAATGCCTATCGGAAACTACATCTGAAATGCCTATCAGCACCTATATTTGAAATGCCTATTGGCAACCATATCTGGAATGCCTATCAGCACGTATATTTGAAATGCCTATCGGCTTCTATATCTGAAATGCCTATCGGCACCTATTTTTAAAATGCTAATCGGCAACTATATCTGAAATGCCTATCGGCACCTATATCTGAAATGTCTATCGGCACCTATTTTTGAAATGCTTATCGGAAACTTCATCTGAAATGCCTATCAGCACCTATATTTGAAATGCCTATCGGCAACCATATCTGGAATGCCTATCGGCACCTATATTTGAAATGCCTATCGGCTTCTATATCTGAAATGCCTATCGGCACCTATTTTTAAAATGCCAATCGGCAACTATATCTGAAATGCCTATCGGCACCTATATCTGAAATGCCTATCGGCCTCTATATCTGAAATGCCTATCGGCACCTATTTTTAAAATGCCAATCGGCAACTATATCTGAAATGCCTATCGGCACCTATATCTGAAATGCCTATCGGCACCTATTCTTGAAATGCCTATCGGAAACTACATCTGAAATGCCTATCAGCTCCTATATTTGAAATGCCTATCGGCAACCATATCTGGAATGCCTATCGGCACCTATATTTGAAATGCCTATCGGCTTCAATATCTGAAATGCCTATCGGCACCTATTTTTAAAATGCCTATCGGCAACTATATCTGAAGTGCCTATCGGCACCTATATCTGAAATGCCTATCGGCACCTATTTTTGAAATGCCTATCGAAAACTACATCTGAAATGCCTATCAGCACCTATATTTGAAATGCCTATCGGCAACCACATCAGAAATGCCTATCGGCACCTATATCTGAAATGCCTTTCAGCATTTATATCTGAAATGCCTATCGACACCTATATACGAAATGCCTATCGGCACCTATATTTTAAATGCCTATCGGCAACTATATCTGATATGCCTATCGGCACCTATATCTGAAATGCCTATCGGCACCTATTTTTGAAATGCCTATCGGAAACTACATCTAAAATGCCTATCGGCACCTATTTTTAAAGTGCCAATCGGCAACTAAATCTGAAATGCCTATCGGCACCTATATCTGAAATGCCTATCGGCACCTCTTTCTGAAATGCCTATCGGCTCCTATTTTTGAAATGCCTTTCGGAAACTACATCTGAAATGCCTATCTGCTCCTATATTTGAAATGCCTATCGGCAACCATATCTGAAAAGCCTATCGACACCTATATTTGAAATGCCTATCGGCAACCATATCTGGAATGCCTATCGGCACCTATATTTGAAATGCCTATCGGCTTCTATATCTAAAATGCCTATCGGCACCTATTTTTAAAATGCCAATTGGCAACTATATCTGAAATGCCTATCGGCACCTATATCTGAAATGCCTATCGGCACCTATTTTTGAAATGCCTATCGGAAACTACATTTGAAATGCCTATCAGCTCTTATATTAGAAATGCCTATCGGCGACCATATCTGAAATGCCTATCGACACCTATATTTGAAATACCTATCGGCTTCTATATCTGAAATGCCTATCGGCACCTATTTTTAAAATGCCAATCGGTAACTATATCTGAAATGCCTATCGGCACCTATATCTGAAATGCCTATCGGCACCAATTTTTGAAATGCCTATCGGAAACTACATCTGGAATGCCTATCAGCACCTATATTTGAAATGCCTATCGGCAACCATATCTGGAATGCCTATCGGCACCTATATTTGAAATGCCTATCGGCTTCTATATCTGAAATGCCTATCGACACCTATTTTTAAAATGCCAATCGGCAACTATATCTGAAATGCCTATCGGCACCTATATCTGAAATGCCTATCGGCACCTATTTTTGAAATGCCTATCGGAAACTACATCTGAAATGCCTATCAGCACCAATATTTGAAATGCCTATCGGCAACTATACCTGAAATGCCTATCGACACCAATATTTGAAATACCTATCGGCTTCTATATCTGAAATGCCTATCGGCACCTATTTTTAAAATGCCAATCGGCAACTATATCTGAAATGCCTATCGGCACCTATATCTGAAATGCTTATTGGCACCAATTTTTGAAATGCCTATCGGAAACTACATCTGAAATGCCTATCAGCACCTATATTTGAAATGCCTATCGGCAACCATATCTGGAATGCCTATCAGCACCTATATTTGAAATGCCTATCGGCTTCTATATCTGAAATGCCTATCAGGACCTATATTTAAAATGCCAATCGGCAACTATATCTGAAAAGCCTATCGGCACCTATATCTGAAATGCCTATCGGCACCTATTTTTGAAATGCCTATCGAAAACTACATCTGAAATGCCTATCAGCACCTATATTTGAAATGCCTATCGGCAACTATATCTGATATGCCTATCGGCACATATATCTGAAATGCCTATCGGCACCTATTTTTAAAATGCCAATCGGCAACTATATCTGAAATGCCTATCGGTACCTATTTTTGAAATGCCTATCGGAAACTACATCTGAAATGCCTATCAGCAATTATATTTGAATAGCCTATCGGCAACCATATCGAAAATGCCTATCGGCACCTATATTTGAAATGCCTATCGGCTTCTATATCTGAAATGCCTATCGGCACCTATATTTAAAATGCCAATCTGCAAATATATCTGAAATGCCTATCGGCACCTATATTTGAAATGCCTATCGGCACCTATTTTTGAAATGCCTATCGGAAACTACATCTGAAATGCCTATCAGCACCTATATTTGAAATGCCTATCGGCAACCATATCTGGAATGCCTATCAGCACCTATATTTGAAATGCCTATCGGCTTCTATATCTGAAATGCCTATCGGCACCTATTTTTAAAATGCCAATCGGCATCTGTATCTGAAATGCCTATCGGCACCTATATCTGAAATGCCTATCGGCACCTATTTTTGAAATGCCTATCGGAAACTACATCTGAAATGCCTATCAGCACCTATATTTGAAATGCCTATCGACAACCATATCTGGAATGCCTATCGGCACCTATATTTGAAATGCCTATCGGCTTCTATATCTGAAATGCCTATCGAGACCTATTTTTAAAATGCCAATCGCCAACTATATCTGAAATGCCTATCAGCACCTATATTTGAAATACCTATCGGCAACCATATCTGGAATGCCTATCGGCACCTATATTTGAAATTCCTATCGGCTTCTATATCTGAAATGCCTATCGGCACCTATTTTTAAAATGCCAATCGGCAACTATATCTGAACTGCCTATCGGCACCTATATCTGAAATGCCTATCGGCACCTATTTTTGAAATGCCTATCGGAAATTACATCTGAAATGCCTATCAGCACCTATATTTGAAATGCCTATCGGCAACCATATCTGGAATGCTTATCGGCACCTATATTTGAAATGCCTATCGGCTTAAGTATCTGAAATGCCTATCGGCACCTATTTTTAGAATGCCAATCGGCAACTATATCTCAAGTGCCTATCGGCACCTATATCTGAAATGCCTATCGGCACCTATTTTTGAAATGCCTATCAAAAACTACATCTAAAATGCCTATCAGCACCTATATTTGAAATGCCTATCGGCAACCACATCAGAAATGCCTATCGGCACCTATATCTGAAATGCCTTTCGGCATTTATATCTGAAATGCCTATCGACACCTATATACGAAATGCCTATCGGCACCTATATTTTAAATGCCTATCGGCAACTATATCTGATATGCCTATCGGCACCTATATTGAAATGCCTATCGGCACCTATTTTTGAAATGCCTATCGGAAACTACAATTAAAATGCCTATCGGCACCTATTTTTAAAGTGCCAATCGGCAACTAAATCTGAAATGCCTATCGGCACCTATATCTGAAATGCCTATCGGCACCTCTTTCTGAAATGCCTATCGGCACCTATTTTTGAAATGCCTTTCGGAAACTACATCTGAAATGCCTATCTGCTCCTATAATTGAAATGCCTATCGGCAACCATATCTGAAAAGCCTATCGACACCTATATTTGAAATACCTATCTGCTTCTATATCTGAAATGCCTATCGGCACCTGTTTTTAAAATGCCAATCGACAACTATATCTGAAATGCCTATCGGCACCTATATCCGAAATGCCTATCGGCACCTATTTTTGAAATGCCTATCGGAAACTACATCTGAAATGCCTATCAGCACCTATACTTGAAATGCCTATCGGCAACCATATCTGGAATGCCTATCGGCACCTACATTTGAAATGCCTATCGGCTTCTATATCTGAAATGCCTATCGGCACCTATTTTTAAAATGCCATTCGGCAACTATATCTGAAATGCCTATCGGCACCTATATCTGAAATGCCTATCGGCACCTACTTTTGAAATGCCTATCGGAAACTACATCTGAAATGCCTATCAGCACCTATATTTGAAATGCCTATCGGCGACCATATCTGAAATGCCTATCGACACCTATATTTGAAATACCTATCGGCTTCTATATCTGAAATGCCTATCGGCACCTATTTTTAAAATGCCAATCGGTAACTATATCTGAAATGCCTATCGGCACCTATATCTGAAATGCCTATCGGCACCAATTTTTGAGATGCCTATCGGAAACTACATCTGGAATGCCTATCAGCACCTATATTTGAAATGCCTATCGGCAACCATATCTGGAATGCCTATCGGCACCTATATTTGAAATGCCTATTGGCTTCTATATCTGAAATGCCTATCGACACCTATTTTTGAAATGCCAATCGGCAACTATATCTGAAATGCCTATCGGCACCTATATCTAAAATTGCTATCGGCACCTATTTTTGAAATGCCTATCGGAAACTACATCTGAAATGCCTATCAGCACCTATATTTGAAATTCCTATCGGCAACCATATCTAGGATGCCGATCGGCACCTATATTTGAAATGCCTATCGGCTTCTATATCTGAAATGCCTATCGGCACCTATTTTTAAAATGCCAATCGGCAACTATATCTGAAATGCCTATCGGCACCTATATATGAAATGCCTATCGGCAACCATACCTGAAATGCCTATCGACACCAATATTTGAAATACCTATCGGCTTCTATATCTGAAATGCCTATCGGCACCTATTTTTAAAATGCCAATCGGCAACTATATCTGAAATGCCTATCGGCACCTAATCTGAAATGCTTATCGGCACCAATTTTCGAAATGCCTATCGGAAACTACATCTGAAATGCCTATCAGCACCTATATTTGAAATGCCTATCGGCAACCATATCTGGAATGCCTATCAGCACCTATATTTGAAATGCCTATCGGCTTCTATATCTGAAATGCCTATCGGCACCTATATCTGAAATGCCTATCGGCACCTATTTTTGAAATGCCTATCGAAAACTACATCTGAAATGCTTATCAGCACCTATATTTGAAATGCCTATCGGCAACTATATCTGATATGCCTATCGGTACCTATATCTGAAATGCCTATCGGCACCTATTTTTAAAATGCCAATCGGCAACTATATCTAAAATGCCTATCGGCACCTATTTTTAAAATGCCAATCGGCAAATATATCTGAAATGCCTATCGGTACCTATTTTTGAAATGCCTATCGGAAACTACATCTGAAATGCCTATCAGCACTTATATTTGAATAGCCTATCGGCAACCATATCGGGAATGCCTATCGGCACCTATATTTCAAATGCCTATCGGCTTCTATATCTGAAATGCCTATCTACACCTATTTTTAAAATGCCAATCGGCAACTATATCTGAAATGCCTATCGGCACCTATATCTGAAATGCCCATCGGCACCTATTTTTGAAATGCCTATCGGAAACTACAATTGAAATGCCTATCAGCACCTATATTTAAAATGCCTATCGGCAACCATATCTGGAATGCCTATCGGCACCTATATTTGAAATGCCTATCGGCTTCTATATCTGAAATGCCTATCGGCACCTATTTTTAAAATGCCAATCGGCAACTATATCTGAAATGCCTATCGGCAACTATATCTGAAATGCCTATCGGCACCTATTTTTGAAATGCCTATTGGAAACTACATCTGAAATGCCTATCAGCACCTATATTTGAAATGCCTATCGGCGACCATATCTGAAATGCCTATCGACACCTATATTTGAAATACCTATCGGCTTTCATATCTGAAATGCCTATCGGCACCTATTTTTAAAATGCCAATCGGTAACTATATCTGAAATGCCTATCGGCACCTATATCTGAAATGCCTATCGGCACCAATTTTTGAGATGCCTATCGGAAACTACATCTGGAATGCCTATCAGCACCTATATTTGAAATGCCTATCGGCAACCATATCTGGAATGCCTATCGGCACCTATATTTGAAATGCCTATCGGCTTCTATATCTGAAATGCCTATCGACACCTATTTTTAAAATGCCAATCGGCAACTATATCTGAAATGCCTATCGGCACCTATATCTAAAATTGCTATCGGCACCTATTTTTGAAATGCCCATTCGAAAACTACATCTGAAATGCCTATCAGCACCTATATTTGAAATTCCTATCGGCAACCATATCTGGGATGCCTATCGGCACCTATATTTGAAATGCCTATCGGCTTCTATATCTGAAATGCCTATCGGCACCTATTTTTAAAATGCCAATCGGCAACTATATCTGAAATGCCTATCGGCACCTATATCTGAAATGCCTATCGGCACCTATTTTTGAAAATCCTATCGGAAACTACATCATAAATGCTTATCAGCACCAATATTTGAAATGCCTATCGGCAACCATACCTGAAATGCCTATCGACACCAATATTTGAAATACCTATCGGCTTCTATATCTGAAATGCCTATCGGCACCTATTTTTAAAATGCCAATCGGCAACTATATCTGAAATGCCTATCGGCACCTATATCTGAAATGCTTATCGGCAATAATTTTCGAAATGCCTATCGGAAACTACATCTGAAATGCCTATCAGCACCTATATTTGAAATGCCTATCGGCAACCATATCTGGAATGCCTATCAGCATCTATATTTGAAATGCCTATCGGCTTCTATATCTGAAATGCCTATCGGCACCTATATTTAAAATGCCAATCGGCAACTATATCTGAAATGCCTATCGGCACCTATATCTGAAATGCCTATCGGCACCTATTTTTGAAATGCCTATCGAAAACTACATCTGAAATGCCTATCAGCACCTATATTTGAAATGCCTATCGGCAACTATATCTGATATGCCTATCGGCACCTATATCTGAAATGCCTATCGGCACCTATTTTTGAAATGCCAATCGGCAACTATATCTAAAATGCCTATCGGCACCTATTTTTAAAATGCCAATCGGCAAATATATCTGAAATGCCTATCGGTACCTATTTTTGAAATGCCTATCGGAAACTCCATCTGAAATGGCTATCAGCACTTATATTTGAATAGCCTATCGGCAACCATATCGGGAATGCCTATCGGCACCTATATTTTAAATGCCTATCGGCTTCTATATCTGAAATGCCTATCGGCACCTATTTTTAAAATGCCAATCGGCAACTATATCTGAAATTCCTATCGGCACCTATATCTGAAATGCCCATCGGCACCTATTTTTGAAATGCCTATCGGAAACTACAATTGAAATGCCTATCAGCACCTATATTTAAAATGCCTATCGTCAACCATATCTGGAATGCCTATCGGCACCTATATTTGAAATGCCTATCGAATTCTATATCTGAAATGCCTATCGGCACCTATTTTTAAAATGCCAATCGGTAACTATATCTGAAATGCCTATCGGCACCTATATCTGAAATGCCGATCGGCACCAATTTTTGAAATGCCTATCGGAAACTACATCTGGAATGCCTATCAGCACCTATATTTGAAATGCCTATCGGCAACCATATCTGGAATGCCTATCGGCACCTATATTTGAAATGCCTATCGGCTTCTATATCTGAAATGCCTATCGACACCTATTTTTAAAATGCCAATCGCCGATTATATCTGAAATGCCTATCGGCACCTATTACTGAAATGCCTATCGGCACCTATTTTTGAAATGCCTATCGGAAACTACATCTGAAATGCCTATCAGCACCTATATTTGAAATGCCTATCGGCAACCATATCTGAAATGCCTATCGACACCTATATTTGAAATACCTATCGGCTTCTATATCTGAAATGCGTATCGGCACCTATTTTTAAAATGCCAATCGGCAACTATATCTGAAATGCCTATCGGCACCTATATCTAAAATGCCTATCGGCACCAATTTTTGAAATGCCTATCGGAAACTACATCTGAAATGCCTACCAGCACCTATATTGGAAATGCCTATCGGCAACCATATCTGGAATGCTTATCGGCACCTATATTTGAAATGCTTATCGGCTTCTATATCTGAAATGCCTATCGGCACCTATTTTTAAAATGCCAATCGGCAACTATATCTGAAATGCCTATCGGCACCTATATTTGAAATGCCTATCGGCACCTATTTTAAAAATGCCTATCGGAAACTACATCTGAAATGCCTATCAGCACCTATATTTGAAATGCCTATCGGCAACCATATCTGGAATGCCTATCAGCACCTATATTTGAAATGCCTATCGGCTTCTATATCTGAAATGCCTATCGGCACCTATTTTTGAAATGCCTATTGGAAACTACATCTGAAATGCCTATCAGCACCTATATTTGAAATGCCTATCGGCAACCATATCTGGAATGCCTATCGGCACCTATATTTGAAATGCCTATCGGCTTCTATATCTAAAATGCCTATCGACACCTATTTTTAAAATGCCAATCGGCAACTATATCTGAAATGCCTATCGGCACCTATATCAAAAACGCCTATCGGCACCTATTTTTGAAATGCCTATCGGAAACTACATCTGAAATGCCTATCAGCACCTATATTTGAAATTCCTATCGGCAACCATATCTGGGATGCCTATCGGCACCTATATTTGAAATGCCTATCGGCTTCTATATCTGAAATGCCTATCGGCACCTATTTTAAAATGCCAATCGGCAACTATATCTGAAATGCCTATCGGCACCTATATCTGAAATGCCTATCGGCACCTATTTTTGAAATGCCTATCGGAAACTACATCTGAAATGCCTATCAGCACCAATATTTGAAATGCCTATCGGCAACCATACCTGAAATGCCTATCGACACCAATATTTGAAATACCTATTGGCTTCTATATCTGAAATGCCTATCGGCACCTATTTTTAAGATGCCAATCGGCACCAATTTTTGAAATGCCTATCGGAAACTACATCTGAAATGCCTGTCAGCACCTATATTTGAAATGCCTATCGGCAACCATATCTGGAGTGCCTATCAGCACCTATATTTGAAATGCCTATCGTCTTCTATATCTGAAATGCCTATCGGCACCTATATTCAAAATGCCAATCGGCAACTATATCTGAAATGCCTATCGGCAACTATATCTGAAATGCCTATCGGCACCTATTTTTGAAATGCCTATCGAAAACTACATCTGAAATGCCTATCAGCACTTATATTTGAAATGCCTATCGGCCACCATATCTGAAATGCCTATCGACACCTATATTTGAAATACCTATCGGCTTCTATATCTGAAATGCCTATCGGCACCTGTTTTTAAAATGCCCATCGGCAACTATATCTGAAATGCCTAACGGCACCTATATCTGAAATGCCTATCGGCATCAATTTTTGAAATGCCTATCGGAAAATACATCTAAAATGCCTATCAGCACCTATATTTGAAATGCCTATCGGCAACCATATCTGGAATGCCTATCGGCACCTATATTTAAAATGCCTATCGGCTTCTCTATCTGAAATGCCTATCGACACTTATTTTTAAAATGCCAATTGGCAACTATATCTGAAATGCCTATCGGCACCTATATCTGAAATGCCCATCGGCACCTATTTTTGAAATGCCTATCGGAAACTACATCTGAAATGCCTATCAGCACCTATATTTAAAATGCCTATCGGCAACCATATCTAGAATGCCTATCGGCACCTATATTTGAAATGCCTATCGGCTTCTATATCTGAAATTCCTATCGGCACCTATTTTCAAAATGCCAATCGGCAACTATATCTGAAATGCCTATCGGCACCTATATCTGAAATGCCTATCGGCACCTATTTTTGAAATGCCTATCGGAAACTACATCTGAAATGCCTATCAGCACTTATATTTAAAATGCCTATCGGCAACCATATCTGAAATGCCTATCGACACCTATATTTGAAATACCTATCGGCTTCTATATCTGAAATGCCTATCGGCACCTATTTTTAAAATGCCAATCGGTAACTATATCTGAAATGCCTATCGGCACCTATATCTGAAATGCCTATCGGCACCAATTTTTGAAATGCCTATCGGAAACTACATCTGAAATGCCTATCAGCACCTATATTTGAAATGCCTATCGGCAACCATATCTGGAATGCTTATCGGCACCTATATTTGAAATGCCTATCGGCTTCTATATCTGAAATGCCTATCGGCACCTATTTTTAAAATGCCAATCGGCAAATATATCTGAAATGCCTATCGGCACCTATATTTGAAATGCCTATCGGCACCTATTTTTGAAATGCCTATCGGAAACTACATCTGAAATGCCTATCAGCACCTATATTTGAAATGCCTATCGGCAACCATATCTGGAATGCCTATCAGCACCTATATTTGAAATGCCTATCGGCTTCTATATCTGAAATGCCTATCGGCACCTATTTTTAAAATGCCAATCGGCAACTATATCTGAAATGCCTATCGGCACCTATATCTGAAATGCCTATCGGCACCTATTTTTGAAATGTTATCGGAAACTACATTTGAAATGCCTATCAGCACCTATATTTGAAATGCCTATCGGCAACCATATCTGGAATGCCTATCGGCACCTATATTTGAAATGCCTATCGGCTTCTATATCTGAAATGCCTATCGGCACCTATTTTTAAAATGCCAATCGGCAACTATATCTGAAATGCCTATCGGCACCTATATCTGAAATGCCTATCGGCACCTATTTTTGAAATGCCTATCGGAAACTACATCTGAAATGCCTATCAGCACCAATATTTGAAATGCCTATCGGCAACCATATCTGAAATGCCTATCGACACCTATATTTGAAATACCTATCGGCTTCTATATTTAAAATGCCTATCGGCACCTATTTTTAAAAGGCCAGTCGGCAACTATATCTGAAATGCCTGTCGGCACCTATATCTGAAATGCCTATCGGCACCAATTTTAGAAATGCCTATCGGAAACTACATCTGAAATGCCTATCAGCACCTATATTTAAAATACCTATCGGCAACCATATCTGGAATGCCTATCGGCACCTATATCTGAAATGCCTATCAGCACCTATTTTTGAAATGCCTATCGGAAAATACATCTGAAATGCCTATCAGCACCTATATTTGAAATGCCTATCGGCAACCATATCTGGAATGCCTATCGGCACCTATATTTGAAATGCCTATCGGCTTCAATATCTGAAATGCCTATCGGCACCTATTTTTGAAATGCCTATCGAAAACTACATCTGAAATGCCTATCAGCACCTATATTTGAAATGCCTATCGGCAACCACATCAGAAATGCCTATCGGCACCTATATCTGAAATGCCTTTCGGCATTTATATCTGAAATGCCTATCGACACCTATATACGAAATGCCTATCATCAACTATATCTGATATGCCTATCGGCACCTATATCTGAAATGCCTATCGGCACCTCTTTCTGAAATGCCTATCGGCACCTATTTTTGAAATGCCTTTCGGAAACTACATCTAAAATGCCTATCTGCTCCTATATTTGAAATGCCTATCGGCAACCATATCTGAAAAGCCTATCGACACCTATATTTGAAATACCTATCGGCTTCTATATCTGAAATGCCTATCGGCACCTGTTTTTAAGATGCCAATCGGCAACTATATCTGAAATGCCTAACGGCACCTATATCTGAAATGCCTATCGGCATCAATTTTTGAAATGCCTATCGGAAACTACATCTAAAATGCCTATCAGCACCTATATTTGAAATGCCTATCGGCTACCATATCTGGAATGCCTATCGGCACCTATATTTGAAATGCCTATCGGCATCTATATCTGAAATGCCTATCGGCACTTATTTTTAAAATACCAATTGGCAACTATATCTGAAATGCCTATCGGCACCTATATCTGAAATGCCTATCGGCACCTATTTTTGAAATGCCTATCGGAAACTACATCTGAAATGCCTATCAGCACCTATATTTGAAATGCCTATCGGCAACCATATCTGGAATGCCTATCGGCACCTACGTTTGAAATGCCTATCGGCTTCTATATCTGAAATGCCTATCGGCACCTATTTTTAAAATGCCAATCGGCAACTATATCTGAAATGCCTATCGGCACCTATATCTAAAATGCCTATCGGCACCTATTTTTGAAATGCCTATCGGAAACTACATCTGAAATGCCTATCAGCACCTATATTTGAAATGCCTAACGGCGACCATATCTGAAATGCCTATCGACACCTATATTTGAAATACCTATCGGCTTCTATATCTGAAATGCCTATCGGCACCTATTTTTAAAATGCCAATCGGTAACTATATCTGAAATGCCTATCGGCACCTATATCTGAAATGCCTATCGGCACCTATATCTAAAACGCCTATCGGCACCTATTTTTGAAATGCCTTTTGGAAACTACATCTGAAATGCCTATCAGCACCTATATTTGAAATTCCTATCGGCAACCATATCTGGGATGCCTATCGGCACCTATATTTGAAATGCCTATCGGCTTCTATATCTGAAATGCCTATCGGCACCTATTTTTAAAATGCCAATCGGCAACTATATCTGAAATGCCTATCGGCACCTATATCTGAAATGCCTATCGGCACCTATTTTTGAAATGCCTATCGGAAACTACATCTGAAAGGCCTATCAGCACCAATATTTGAAATGCCTATCGGCAACCATACCTGAAATGCCTATCGACACCAATATTTGAAATACCTATCGGCTTCTATATCTGAAATGCCTATCGGCACCTATTTATAAGATGCCAATCGGCACCAATTTTTGAAATGCCTATCGGAAACTACATCTGAAATGCCTGTCAGCACCTATATTTGAAATGCCTATCGGCAACCATATCTGGAATGCCTATCAGCACCTATATTTGAAATGCCTATCGTCTTCTATATCTGAAATGCCTATCGGCACCTATATTCAAAATGCCAATCGGCAACTATATCTGAAATGCCTATCGGCACCTATATCTGAAATGCCTATCGGCACCTATTTTTGAAATGCCTATCGAAAACTACAACTGAAATGCCTATCAGCACCTATATTTGAAATGCCTATCGGCAACCATATCTGAAATGCCTATCGACACCTATATTTGAAATACCTATCGGCTTCTATATCTAAAATGCCTATCAGCACCTGTTTTTAAAATGCCCATCGGCAACTATATCTGAAATGCCTATCGGCACCTATATCTGAAATGCCTATCGGCATCAATTTTTGAAATGCCTATCGGAAAATACATCTAAAATGCCTATCAGCACCTATATTTGAAATGCCTTTTGGCAACCATATCTGGAATGCCTATCGGCACCTATATTTAAAATGCCTATCGGCAACCATATCTGGAATGCCTATCGGCACCTATATTTGAAATGCCTATCGGCTTCAATATCTGAAATGCCTATCGGCACCTATATCTGAAATGCCTATCGGCACCAATTTTAGAAATGCCTATCGGAAACTACATCTGAAATGCCTATCAGCACCTATATTTAAAATACCTATCGGCAACCATATCTGGAATGCCTATCGGCACCTATATTTGAAATGCCTATCGGCTTCAATATCTGAAATGCCTATCGGCACCTATATCTGAAATGTCTATCGGCACCTATTTTTGAAATGCCTATCGGAAGCTACATCTGAAATGCCTATCAGCACCTATATTTGAAATGTATATCGGCAACCATATCTAGAATGCCTATCGGCACCTACATTTGAAATGCCTACCGGCTTCTATATCTGAAATGCCTATCGGCACCTATTTTTAAAATGCCAATCGGCAACTATATCTGAAATGCCTATCGGCACCTATATCTGAAATGCCTATCGGCACCTATTTTTGAAATACCTATCGGAAACTACATCTGAAATGCCTATCAGCACCTATATTTGAAATGCCTATTGGCAACCATATCTGAAATGCCTATCGACACCTATATTTGAAATACCTATCGGCTTCTATATCTGAAATGCCTATCGGCACCTATTTTTAAAATGCCAATCGGTAACTATATCTGAAATGCCTATCGGCACCTATATCTGAAATACCTATCGGAAACTACATCTAAAATGCCTATCAGCACCTATATTTGAAATGCCTATCGGCAAACATATCTGGAATGCCTATCGGCACCTATATTTGAAATGCCTATCGGCTTCTATATCTAAAATGCCTATCGACACTTATTTTTAAAATGCCAATCGGCAACCATATCTGAAATGCCTATCGGCACCTGTATCTAAAATGCCTATCGGCACCTATTTTTGAAATGATTATCGGAAACTACATCTGAAATGCCTATCAGCACCTATATTTGAAATTCCTATCGGCAACCATATCTGGGATGCCTATCGGCACCTATATTTGAAGTGCCTATCGGCTTTTATATCTGAAATGCCTATCGGCACCTATTTTTAAAATGCCAATCGGCAACTATATCTGAAATGCCTATCGGCACCTATATCTGAAATGCCTATCGGCACCTATTTTTGAAATGCCTATCGGAAATACATCTGAAATGCCTATCAGCACCAATATTTGAAATGCCTATCGTCAACCATACATGAAATGCCTATCGACACCTATATTTGAAATGCCTATCGGCTTCAATATCTGAAATGCCTATCGGCACCTATTTTTAAAATGCCAATCGGCAACTATATCTGAAATGCCTATCGGCACCTATATCTGAAATGCCTATCGGCACCTATTTTTGAAATGCCTATCGGAAACTACATCTGAAATGCCTATCAGCACCTATATTTGACATGCCTATCGGCAACCATATCTGGAATGCCTATCGGCACCTATATTTGAAATGCCTATCGGCTTCTATATCTGAAATGCCTATCGACACCTATTTTTAAAATGCCAATCGACAACTATATCTGAAATGCCTATCAGCACCTATATTTGAAATACCTATCGGCAACCATATCTGGAATGCCTATCGGCACCTATATTTGAAATGCCTATCGGCTTCTATATTTGAAATGCCTATCGGCACCTATTTGTAAAATGCCAATCGGCAACTATATCTGAAATGCCTATCGGCACCTATATCTGAAATGCCTATCGGCACCTATTTTTGAAATGCCTATCGGAAACTACATCTGAAATGCCTATCAGCACCTATATTTGAAAAGCCTATCGGCAACCATATCTGGAATGCCTATCGGCACTTATATTTGAAATGCCTATCGGCTTCAATATCTGAAATGCCTATCGGCACCTATTTTTAAAATGCCAATCGGCAACTATATCTGAAGTGCCTATCGGCACCTATATCTGAAATGCCTATCGGCACCTATTTTTGAAATGCCTATCGAAAACTACATCTAAAATGCCTATCAGCACCTATATTTGAAATGCCTATCGGCAACCACATCAGAAATGCCTATCGGCACCTATATCTGAAATGCCTTTCGGCATTTATATCTGAAATGCCTATCGACACCTATATACGAAATGCCTATCGGCACCTATATTTTAAATGCCTATCGGCAACTATATCTGATATGCCTATCGGCACCTATATCTGAAATGCCTATCGGCACCTATTTTTGAAATGCCTATCGGAAACTACATCTAAAATGCCTATCGGCACCTATTTTTAAAGTGCCAATCGGCAACTTAATCTGAAATGCCTATCGGCACCTATATCTGAAATGCCTATCGGCACCTCTTTCTGAAATGCCTTTCGGAAACTACATCTGAAATGCCTATCTGCTCCTATATTTGAAATGCCTATCGGCAACCATATCTGAGAAGCCTATCGACACCTATATTTGAAATACCTATCGGCTTCTATATCTGAAATGCCTATCGGCACCTGTTTTTAAAATGCCAATCGGCAACTATATCTGAAATGCCGATCGGCACCTATATCTGAAATGCCTATCGGCATCAATTTTTGAAATGCCTATCGGAAACTACATCTAAAATGCCTATCAGCACATATATTTGAAATGCCTATCGGCAACCATATCTGGAATGCCTATCGGCACCAATATTTGAAATGCTTATCGGCTTTTATATCTTAAATGCCTATCGGCACCTATTTTTAAAATGCCAATCGGCAACTATATCTGAAATGCCTATCGGCACCTATATCTGAAATGCTTTTCGGCACCAATTTTTGAAATGCCTATCGGAAACTACATCTGAAATGCCTATCGGCACCTATATCTGAAATGCCTATCGGCACCTCTTTCTGAAATGCCTATCGGCACCTATTTTTGAAATGCCTTTCGGAAACTACATCTGAAATGCCTATCTGCTCCTATATTTGAAATGCCTATCGGCAACCATATCTGAGAAGCCTATCGACACCTATATTTGAAATACCTATCGGCTTCTATATCTGAATTGCCTATCGGCACCTGTTTTTAAAATGCCAATCGGCAACTATATCTGAAATGCCTATCGGCACCTATATCTGAAATGCCTATCGGCATCAATTTTTGAAATGCCTATCGGAAACTACATCTAAAATTCCTATCAGCACCTATATTTGAAATGCCTATCGGCAACCATATCTGGAATGCCTATCGGCACCTATATTTGAAATGCCTATCGGCTTCTATATCTGAAATGCCTATCGGCACCTATTTTAAAATGCCAATTGGCAACTATATCTGAAATGCCTATCGGCACCTATATCTGAAATGCCTATCAGCACCTATTTTTGAAATACCTAACGGAAACTACATCTGAAATGCCTATCAGCACCTATATTTGAAATGCCTATCGGCAACCATATCTGGAATGCCTATCGGCACCTACATTTGAAATGCCTATCGGCTTCCATATCTGAAATGCCTATCGGCACCTATTTTTAAAATGCCAATCGGCAACTATATCTGAAATGCCTATCAGCACCTATTTTTGAAATACCTAACGGAAACTACATCTGAAATGCCTATCAGCACCTATATTTGAAATGCCTATCGGCAACCATATCTGGAATGCCTATCGGCACCTACATTTGAAATGCCTATCGGCTTCCATATCTGGAATGCCTATCGGCACCTACATTTGAAATGCCTATCGGCTTCCATATCTGAAATGCCTATCGGCACCTATTTTTAAAATGCCAATCGGCACCTATATCTGAAATGCCTATCGGCACCTATTTTTGAAATGCCTATCGAAAACTACATCTGAAATGCCTATCAGAACCTATATTTGAAATGCCTATCGGCAACTATATCTGATATGCCTATCGGCACCTATATCTGAAATGCCTATCGGCACCTATTTTTGAAATGCCAATCGGCAACTATATCTGAAATGCCTATCGGCACCTATTTTTAAAATGCCAATCGGCAACTATATCTGAAATGCCTATCGGTACCTATTTCTGAAATGCCTATCGGAAACTACATCTGAAATGCCTATCAGCACTTATATTTGAATAGCCTATCGGCAACCATATCGGGAATGCCTATCGGCACCTATATTTAAAATGCCTATCGGCTTCTATATCTGAAATGCCTATCGGCACCTATTTTTAAAATGCCAATCGGCAACTATATCTGAAATGCCTATCGGCACCTATATCTGAAATGCTCATTGGAACCTATTTTTGAAATGCCTTTCGGAAACTTCATCTGAAATGCCTATCTGCTCCTATATTTGAAATGCCTATCGGCAACCATATCTGGAATGCCTATCCGCACCTATATTTAAAATGCCTAGCGACTTCTCTATCTGAAATGCCTATCGACACTTATTTTTAAAATGCCAATAGGCAACTATATCTGAAATGCCTATCGGCACCTATATCTGAAATGCCCATCGGCACCTATCTTTGAAATGCCTATCGGAAACTACGTCTGAAATGCCTATCAGCACCTATATTTAAAATGCCTATCGGCAACCATATCTGGAATGCCTATCGGCACCTATATTTGAAATGCCTATCGGCACCTATTTTTGAAATGCCTATCGGAAACTACATCTGAAATGCCTATCAGCACTTATATTTGAAATGTCTATCGGCAACCATATCTGAAATGCCTATCGACACCTATATTTGAAATACCTATCGGCTACTATATCTGAAATGCCTATCGGCACCTATTTTTAAAATGCCAATCGGTAACTATATCTGAAATGCCTATCGGCACCTATATCTGAAATGCCTATCGGCTTCTATATCTGAAATGCCTATCGACACCTATATTTGAAATACCTATCGGCTTCTATATCTGAAATGCCTATCGGCACCTATTTTTAAAATGCCAATCGGTAACTATATCTGAAATGCCTATCGGCACCTATATCTGAAATGCCTATCGGCACCTATTTTTGAAATGCCTATCGGAAACTACATCTGAAATGCCTATCAGCACCTATATTTGAAATGCCTATCGGCAATTATATCTGAAATGCCTATCGACACCTATATTTGAAATACCTATCGGCTTCTATATCTGAAATGCGTATCGGCACCTATTTTTAAAATGCCAATCGGCAACTATATCTGAAATGCCTTTCGGCACCTATATCTGAAATGCCTATCGGCACCAATTTTTGAAATGTCTATCGGAAACTACATCTGAAATGCCTATCAGCACCTATATTTGAAATGCCTATCGGCAAACATATCTGGAATGCTTATCGGCACCTATATTTGAAATGCCTATCGGCCTCTATATCTGAAATGCCTATCAGCACCTATTTTTAAAATGCCAATCGGCAACTATATCTGAAATGCCTATCGGCACCTATATTTGAAATGCCTATCGGCACCTATTTTTGAAATGCCTATCGGAAACTACATCTGAAATGCCTATCAGCACCTATATTTGAAATGCCTATTGGCAACCATATCTGGAATGCCTATCAGCACGTATATTTGAAATGCCTATCGGCTTCTATATCTGAAATGCCTATCGGCACCTATTTTTAAAATGCTAATCGGCAACTATATCTGAAATGCCTATCGGCACCTATATCTGAAATGTCTATCGGCACCTATTTTTGAAATGCTTATCGGAAACTTCATCTGAAATGCCTATCAGCACCTATATTTGAAATGCCTATCGGCAACCATATCTGGAATGCCTATCGGCACCTATATTTGAAATGCCTATCGGCTTCTATATCTGAAATGCCTATCGGCACCTATTTTTAAAATGCCAATCGGCAACTATATCTGAAATGCCTATCGGCACCTATATCTGAAATGCCTATCGGCCTCTATATCTGAAATGCCTATCGGCACCTATTTTTAAAATGCCAATCGGCAACTATATCTGAAATGCCTATCGGCACCTATATCTGAAATGCCTATCGGCACCTATTCTTGAAATGCCTATCGGAAACTACATCTGAAATGCCTATCAGCTCCTATATTTGAAATGCCTATCGGCAACCATATCTGGAATGCCTATCGGCACCTATGTTTGAAATGCCTATCGGCTTCAATATCTGAAATGCCTATCGGCACCTATTTTTAAAATGCCTATCGGCAACTATATCTGAAGTGCCTATCGGCACCTATATCTGAAATGCCTATCGGCACCTATTTTTGAAATGCCTATCGAAAACTACATCTGAAATGCCTATCAGCACCTATATTTGAAATGCCTATCGGCAACCACATCAGAAATGCCTATCGGCACCTATATCTGAAATGCCTTTCAGCATTTATATCTGAAATGCCTATCGACACCTATATACGAAATGCCTATCGGCACCTATATTTTAAATGCCTATCGGCAACTATATCTGATATGCCTATCGGCACCTATATCTGAAATGCCTATCGGCACCTATTTTTGAAATGCCTATCGGAAACTACATCTAAAATGCCTATCGGCACCTATTTTTAAAGTGCCAATCGGCAACTAAATCTGAAATGCCTATCGGCACCTATATCTGAAATGCCTATCGGCACCTCTTTCTGAAATGCCTATCGGCTCCTATTTTTGAAATGCCTTTCGGAAACTACATCTGAAATGCCTATCTGCTCCTATATTTGAAATGCCTATCGGCAACCATATCTGAAAAGCCTATCGACACCTATATTTGAAATGCCTATCGGCAACCATATCTGGAATGCCTATCGGCACCTATATTTGAAATGCCTATCGGCTTCTATATCTAAAATGCCTATCGGCACCTATTTTTAAAATGCCAATTGGCAACTATATCTGAAATGCCTATCGGCACCTATATCTGAAATGCCTATCGGCACCTATTTTTGAAATGCCTATCGGAAACTACATTTGAAATGCCTATCAGCTCTTATATTAGAAATGCCTATCGGCGACCATATCTGAAATGCCTATCGACACCTATATTTGAAATACCTATCGGCTTCTATATCTGAAATGCCTATCGGCACCTATTTTTAAAATGCCAATCGGTAACTATATCTGAAATGCCTATCGGCACCTATATCTGAAATGCCTATCGGCACCAATTTTTGAAATGCCTATCGGAAACTACATCTGGAATGCCTATCAGCACCTATATTTGAAATGCCTATCGGCAACCATATCTGGAATGCCTATCGGCACCTATATTTGAAATGCCTATCGGCTTCTATATCTGAAATGCCTATCGACACCTATTTTTAAAATGCCAATCGGCAACTATATCTGAAATGCCTATCGGCACCTATATCTGAAATGCCTATCGGCACCTATTTTTGAAATGCCTATCGGAAACTACATCTGAAATGCCTATCAGCACCAATATTTGAAATGCCTATCGGCAACTATACCTGAAATGCCTATCGACACCAATATTTGAAATACCTATCGGCTTCTATATCTGAAATGCCTATCGGCACCTATTTTTAAAATGCCAATCGGCAACTATATCTGAAATGCCTATCGGCACCTATATCTGAAATGCTTATTGGCACCAATTTTTGAAATGCCTATCGGAAACTACATCTGAAATGCCTATCAGCACCTATATTTGAAATGCCTATCGGCAACCATATCTGGAATGCCTATCAGCACCTATATTTGAAATGCCTATCGGCTTCTATATCTGAAATGCCTATCAGGACCTATATTTAAAATGCCAATCGGCAACTATATCTGAAAAGCCTATCGGCACCTATATCTGAAATGCCTATCGGCACCTATTTTTGAAATGCCTATCGAAAACTACATCTGAAATGCCTATCAGCACCTATATTTGAAATGCCTATCGGCAACTATATCTGATATGCCTATCGGCACATATATCTGAAATGCCTATCGGCACCTATTTTTAAAATGCCAATCGGCAACTATATCTGAAATGCCTATCGGTACCTATTTTTGAAATGCCTATCGGAAACTACATCTGAAATGCCTATCAGCAATTATATTTGAATAGCCTATCGGCAACCATATCGAAAATGCCTATCGGCACCTATATTTGAAATGCCTATCGGCTTCTATATCTGAAATGCCTATCGGCACCTATATTTAAAATGCCAATCTGCAAATATATCTGAAATGCCTATCGGCACCTATATTTGAAATGCCTATCGGCACCTATTTTTGAAATGCCTATCGGAAACTACATCTGAAATGCCTATCAGCACCTATATTTGAAATGCCTATCGGCAACCATATCTGGAATGCCTATCAGCACCTATATTTGAAATGCCTATCGGCTTCTATATCTGAAATGCCTATCGGCACCTATTTTTAAAATGCCAATCGGCATCTGTATCTGAAATGCCTATCGGCACCTATATCTGAAATGCCTATCGGCACCTATTTTTGAAATGCCTATCGGAAACTACATCTGAAATGCCTATCAGCACCTATATTTGAAATGCCTATCGACAACCATATCTGGAATGCCTATCGGCACCTATATTTGAAATGCCTATCGGCTTCTATATCTGAAATGCCTATCGAGACCTATTTTTAAAATGCCAATCGCCAACTATATCTGAAATGCCTATCAGCACCTATATTTGAAATACCTATCGGCAACCATATCTGGAATGCCTATCGGCACCTATATTTGAAATTCCTATCGGCTTCTATATCTGAAATGCCTATCGGCACCTATTTTTAAAATGCCAATCGGCAACTATATCTGAACTGCCTATCGGCACCTATATCTGAAATGCCTATCGGCACCTATTTTTGAAATGCCTATCGGAAATTACATCTGAAATGCCTATCAGCACCTATATTTGAAATGCCTATCGGCAACCATATCTGGAATGCTTATCGGCACCTATATTTGAAATGCCTATCGGCTTAAGTATCTGAAATGCCTATCGGCACCTATTTTTAGAATGCCAATCGGCAACTATATCTCAAGTGCCTATCGGCACCTATATCTGAAATGCCTATCGGCACCTATTTTTGAAATGCCTATCAAAAACTACATCTAAAATGCCTATCAGCACCTATATTTGAAATGCCTATCGGCAACCACATCAGAAATGCCTATCGGCACCTATATCTGAAATGCCTTTCGGCATTTATATCTGAAATGCCTATCGACACCTATATACGAAATGCCTATCGGCACCTATATTTTAAATGCCTATCGGCAACTATATCTGATATGCCTATCGGCACCTATATTGAAATGCCTATCGGCACCTATTTTTGAAATGCCTATCGGAAACTACAATTAAAATGCCTATCGGCACCTATTTTTAAAGTGCCAATCGGCAACTAAATCTGAAATGCCTATCGGCACCTATATCTGAAATGCCTATCGGCACCTCTTTCTGAAATGCCTATCGGCACCTATTTTTGAAATGCCTTTCGGAAACTACATCTGAAATGCCTATCTGCTCCTATAATTGAAATGCCTATCGGCAACCATATCTGAAAAGCCTATCGACACCTATATTTGAAATACCTATCTGCTTCTATATCTGAAATGCCTATCGGCACCTGTTTTTAAAATGCCAATCGACAACTATATCTGAAATGCCTATCGGCACCTATATCCGAAATGCCTATCGGCACCTATTTTTGAAATGCCTATCGGAAACTACATCTGAAATGCCTATCAGCACCTATACTTGAAATGCCTATCGGCAACCATATCTGGAATGCCTATCGGCACCTACATTTGAAATGCCTATCGGCTTCTATATCTGAAATGCCTATCGGCACCTATTTTTAAAATGCCATTCGGCAACTATATCTGAAATGCCTATCGGCACCTATATCTGAAATGCCTATCGGCACCTACTTTTGAAATGCCTATCGGAAACTACATCTGAAATGCCTATCAGCACCTATATTTGAAATGCCTATCGGCGACCATATCTGAAATGCCTATCGACACCTATATTTGAAATACCTATCGGCTTCTATATCTGAAATGCCTATCGGCACCTATTTTTAAAATGCCAATCGGTAACTATATCTGAAATGCCTATCGGCACCTATATCTGAAATGCCTATCGGCACCAATTTTTGAGATGCCTATCGGAAACTACATCTGGAATGCCTATCAGCACCTATATTTGAAATGCCTATCGGCAACCATATCTGGAATGCCTATCGGCACCTATATTTGAAATGCCTATTGGCTTCTATATCTGAAATGCCTATCGACACCTATTTTTGAAATGCCAATCGGCAACTATATCTGAAATGCCTATCGGCACCTATATCTAAAATTGCTATCGGCACCTATTTTTGAAATGCCTATCGGAAACTACATCTGAAATGCCTATCAGCACCTATATTTGAAATTCCTATCGGCAACCATATCTAGGATGCCGATCGGCACCTATATTTGAAATGCCTATCGGCTTCTATATCTGAAATGCCTATCGGCACCTATTTTTAAAATGCCAATCGGCAACTATATCTGAAATGCCTATCGGCACCTATATATGAAATGCCTATCGGCAACCATACCTGAAATGCCTATCGACACCAATATTTGAAATACCTATCGGCTTCTATATCTGAAATGCCTATCGGCACCTATTTTTAAAATGCCAATCGGCAACTATATCTGAAATGCCTATCGGCACCTAATCTGAAATGCTTATCGGCACCAATTTTCGAAATGCCTATCGGAAACTACATCTGAAATGCCTATCAGCACCTATATTTGAAATGCCTATCGGCAACCATATCTGGAATGCCTATCAGCACCTATATTTGAAATGCCTATCGGCTTCTATATCTGAAATGCCTATCGGCACCTATATCTGAAATGCCTATCGGCACCTATTTTTGAAATGCCTATCGAAAACTACATCTGAAATGCTTATCAGCACCTATATTTGAAATGCCTATCGGCAACTATATCTGATATGCCTATCGGTACCTATATCTGAAATGCCTATCGGCACCTATTTTTAAAATGCCAATCGGCAACTATATCTAAAATGCCTATCGGCACCTATTTTTAAAATGCCAATCGGCAAATATATCTGAAATGCC
>JAVRKA010000873.1:0-43982 GCA_034508555.1 Venustoraphidia nigricollis | reverse complement strand
CTGATAGGCATTTCAGATGTAGTTTCCGATAGGCATTTCAAAAATAGGTGTCGATAGGCATTTCAGATATAGGTGTCGATAGGCATTTCAGATATAGGTGTCGATAGGCATTTCAGATATAGGTGTCGATAGGCATTTCAGATATAGGTGTCGATAGGCATTTCAGATATAGGTGTCGATAGGCATTTCAGATATAGGTGTCGATAGGCATTTCAGATATAGGTGTCGATAGGCATTTTAGATATAGGTGCGGATTAGCATTTCAGATATAGTTGCCGATTGGCATTTTAAAAATAGGTGCCGATAGGCATTTCAGATATAGAAGCCGATAGGCATTTCAAATATAGGTGCCGATAGGCATTCCAGATATGGTTGCCGATAGGCATTTCAAATATAGGTGCTGATAGGCATTTCAGATGTAGTTTCCGATAGGCATTTCAAAAATAGGTGTCGATAGGCATTTCAGATATAGGTGTCGATAGGTATTTCAGATATAGGTGTCGATAGGCATTTCAGATATAGGTGTCGATAGGCATTTCAGATATAGGTGTCGATAGGCATTTCAGATACAGGTGTCGATAGGCATTTCAGATATAGGTGTCGATAGGCATTTCAGATATAGGTGTCGATAGGCATTTCAGATATAGGTGTCGATAGGCATTTCAGATATAGGTGTCGATAGGCATTTCAGATATAGGTGTCGATAGGCATTTCAGATATAGGTGTCGATAGGCATTTCAGATATAGGTGTCGATAGGCATTTCAGATATAGGTGTCGATAGGCATTTCTGATATAGGTGCCGATAGGCATTTCAGATATAGTTGCCGATTGGCATTTTAAAAATAGGTGCCGATAGGCATTTCAGATATAGAAGCCGATAGGCATTTCAAATATAGGTGCCGATAGGCATTCCAGATATGGTTGCCGATAGGCATTTCAAATACAGGTGCTGATAGGCATTTCAGATGTAGTTTCCGATAGGCATTTCAAAAATAGGTGTCGATAGGCATTTCAGATATAGGTGTCGATAGGCATTTCAGATATAGGTGTCGATAGGCATTTCAGATATAGGTGTCGATAGGCATTTCAGATATAGGTGTCGATAGGCTTTTCAGATATAGGTGTCGATAGGCATTTCAGATATAGGTGTCGATAGGCATTTCAGATATAGGTGTCGATAGGCATTTCAGATATAGGTGCCGATAGGCATTTCAGATATAGCTGCCGATTGGCATTTTAAAAATAGGTGCCGATAGGCATTTCAGATATAGAAGCCGATAGGCATTTCAAATATAGGTGCCGATAGGCATTCCAGATATGGTTGCCGATAGGCATTTCAAATATAGGTGCTGATAGGCATTTCAGATGTAGTTTCCGATAGGCATTTCAAAAATAGGTGTCGATAGGCATTTCAGATATCGGTGTCGATAGGCATTTCAGATATAGGTGTCGATAGGCATTTCAGATATAGGTGTCGATAGGCATTTCAGATATAGGTGTCGATAGGCATTTCAGATATAGGTGTCGATAGGCATTTCAGATATAGGTGTCGATAGGCATTTCAGATATAGGTGTCGATAGGCATTTCAGATATAGGTGTCGATAGGCATTTCAGATATAGGTGCCGATAGGCATTTCAGATATAGTTGCCGATTGGCAATTTAAAAATAGGTGCCGATAGGCATTTCAGATATAGAAGCCGATAGGCATTTCAAATATAGGTGCCGATAGGCATTCCAGATATGGTTGCCGATAGGCATTTCAAATATAGGTGCTGATAGGCATTTCAGATGTAGTTTCCGATAGGTATTTCAAAAATAGGTGTCGATAGGCATTTCAGATATAGGTGTCGATAGGCATTTCAGATATAGGTGTCGATAGGCATTTCAGATATAGGTGTCGATAGGCATTTCAGATATAGGTGTCGATAGGCATTTCAGATATAGGTGTCGATAGGCATTTCAGATATAGGTGTCGATAGGCATTTCAGATATAGGTGTCGATAGGCATTTCAGATATAGGTGCCGATAGGCATTTCAGATATAGTTGCCGATTGGCATTTTAAAAATAGGTGCCGATAGGCATTTCAGATATAGAAGCCGATAGGCATTTCAAATATAGGTGCCGATAGGCATTCCAGATATGGTTGCCGATAGGCATTTCAAATATAGGTGCTGATAGGCATTTCAGATGTAGTTTTCAAAAATAGGTGTCGATAGGCATTTCAGATATAGGTGTCGATAGGCATTTCAGATATAGGTGTCGATAGGCATTTCAGATATAGGTGTCGATAGGCATTTCAGATATAGGTGTCGATAGGCATTTCAGATATAGGTGTCGATAGGCATTTCAGATATAGGTGTCGATAGGCATTTCAGATATAGGTGTCGATAGGCATTTCAGATATAGGTGCCGATAGGCATTTCAGATATAGTTACCGATTGGCATTTTAAAAATAGGTGCCGATAGGCATTTCAGATATAGAAGCCGATAGGCATTTCAAATATAGGTGCCGATAGGCATTCCAGATATGGTTGCCGATAGGCATTTCAAATATAGGTGCTGATGGGCATTTCAGATGTAGTTTCCGATAGGCATTTCAAAAATAGGTGTCGATAGGCATTTCAGATATAGGTGTCGATAGGCATTTCATATATAGGTGTCGATAGGCATTTCAGATATAGGTGTCGATAGGCATTTCAGATATAGGTGTCGATAGGCATTTCAGATATAGGTGTCGATAGGCATTTCAGATATAGGTGTCGATAGGCATTTCAGATATAGGTGTCGATAGGCATTTCAGATATAGGTGCCGATAGGCATTTCAGTTATATTTGCCGATTGGCATTTTAAAAATAGGTGCCGATAGGCATTTCAGATACAGAAGCCGATAGGCATTTCAAATATAGGTGCCGATAGGCATTCCAGATATGGTTGCCGATAGGCATTTCAAATATAGGTGCTGATAGGCATTTCAGATGTAGTTTCCGATAGGCATTTCAAAAATAGGTGTCGATAGGCATTTCAGATAAAGGTGTCCATAGGCATTTCAGATATAGGTGTCGATAGGCATTTCAGATATAGGTGTCGATAGGCATTTCAGATATAGGTGTCGATAGGCATTTCAGATATAGGTGTCGATAGGCATTTCAGATATAGGTGTCGATAGGCATTTCAGATATAGGTGTCGATAGGCATTTCAGATATAGGTGCCGATAGGCATTTCAGATATAGTTGCCGATTGGCATTTTAAAAATAGGTGCCGATAGGCATTTCAGATATAGAAGCCGATAGGCATTTCAAATATAGGTGCCGATAGGCATTCCAGATATGGTTGCCGATAGGCATTTCAGATGTAGTTTCCGATAGGCATTTCAAAAATAGGTATCGATAGGCATTTCAGATATAGGTGTCGATAGGCATTTCAGATATAGGTTTCGATAGGCATTTCAGATATAGGTGTCGAAAGGCATTTCAGATATAGGTGTCGATAGGCATTTCAGATATTGGTGTCGATAGGCATTTCAGATATAGGTGTCGATAGGCATTTCAGATATAGGTTTCGATAGGCATTTCAGATATAGGTGCCGATAGGCATTTCAGATATAGTTGCCGATTGGCATTTTAAAAATAGGTGCTGATAGGCATTTCAGATATAGAAGCCGATAGGCATTTCAAATATAGGTGCCGATAGGCATTCCAGATATGGTTGCCGATAGGCATTTCAAATATAGGTGCTGATAGGCATTTTAGATGTAGTTTTCGATAGGCATTTCAAAAATAGGTGTCGATAGGCATTTCAGATATAGGTGTCGATAGGCATTTCAGATATAGGTGTCGATAGGCATTACAGATATAGGTGTCGATAGGCATTTCAGATATAGGTGTCGATAGGCATTTCAGATATAGGTGTCGATAGGCATTTCAGATATAGGTGTCCATAGGCATTTCAGATATAGGTGTCGATAGGCATTTCAGATATAGGTGTCGATAGGCATTTCAGATATAGGTGTCGATAGGCATTTCAGATATAGGTGCCGATAGGCATTTCAGATATAGTTGCCGATTGGCATTTAAAAAATAGGTGCCGATAGGCATTTCAGATATAGAAGCCGATAGGCATTTCAAATATAGGTGCCGATAGGCATTCCAGATAAGGTTGCCGATAGGCATTTCAAATATAGGTGCTGATAGGCATTTCAGGTGTAGTTTCCGATAGGCATTTCAAAAATAGGTGTCGATAGGCATTTCAGATATAGGTGTCGATAGGCATTTCAGATATAGGTGTCGATAGGCATTTCAGATATAGGTGTCGATAGGCATTTCAGATATAGGTGCCGATAGGCATTTCAGATATAGTTGCCGATTGGCATTTTAAAAATAGGTGCCGATAGGCATTTCAGATATAGAAGCCGATAGGCATTTCAAATATAGGTGCCGATAGGCATTCCAGATATCGTTGCCGATAGGCATTTCAAATATAGGTGCTGATAGGCATTTCAGATGTAGTTTCCGATAGGCATTTCAAAAATAGGGGTCGATAGGCATTTCAGATATAGGTGTCGATAGGCATTTCAGATATAGGTGTCGATAGGCATTTCAGGTATAGGTGTCGATAAGCATTTCAGATATAGGTGTCGATAGGCATTTCAGATATAGGTGTCGATAGGCATTTCAGATATAGGTGTCGATAGGCATTTCAGATATAGGTGTCGATAGGCATTTCAGATATAGGTGCCGATAGGCATTTCAGATATAGTTGCCGATTGGCATTTTAAAAATAGGTGCCGATAGGCATTTCAGATATAGAAGCCGATAGGCATTTTAAATTTAGGTGCCGATAGGCATTCCAGATATGGTTGCCGATAGGCATTTCAAATATAGGTGCTGATAGGCATTTCAGATGTAGTTTCCGATAGGCATTTCAAAAATAGGTGTCGATAGGCATTTCAGATATAGGTGTCGATAGGCATTTCAGATATAGGTGTCGATAGGCATTTCAGATATAGGTGTCGATAGGCATTTCAGATATAGGTGTCGATAGGCATTTCAGATATAGGTGTCGATAGGCATTTCAGATATAGGTGTCGATAGGCATTTCAGATATAGGTGCCGATAGGCATTTCAGATATAGTTGCCGATTGGCATTTTAAAAATAGGTGCCGATAGGCATTTCAGATATAGAAGCCGATAGGCATTTCAAATATAGGTGCCGATAGGCATTCCAGATATGGTTGCCGATAGGCATTTCAAATATAGGTGCTGATAGGCATTTCAGATGTAGTTTCCGATAGGCATTTCAAAAATAGGTGTCGATAGGCATTTCAGATATAGGTGTCGATAGGCATTTCAGATATAGGTGTCGATAGGCATTTCAGATATAGGTGTCGATAGGCATTTCAGATATAGGTGTCAATAGGCATTTCAGATATAGGTGTCGATAGGCATTTCAGATATAGATGTCGATAGGCATTTCAGATATGGGTGCCGATAGGCATTTCAGATATAGTTGCCGATTGGCATTTTAAAAATAGGTGCCGATAGGCATTTCAGATATAGAAGCCGATAGGCATTTCAAATATAGGTGCCGTTAGGCATTCCAGATATGGTTGCCGATAGGCATTTCAAATATAGGTGCTGATAGGCATTTCAGATGTAGTTTCCGATAGGCATTTCAAAAATAGGTGTCGATAGGCATTTCAGATATAGGTGTCGATAGGCATTTCAGATATAGGTGTCGATAGGCATTTCAGATATAGGTGTCGATAGGCATTTCAGATATAGGTGTCGATAGGCATTTTAGATATAGGTGTCGATAGGCATTTCAGATATAGGTGTCGATAGGCATTTCAGATATAGGTGTCGATAGGCATTTCAGATATAGGTGTCGATAGGCATTTCAGATATAGTTGTCTATAGGCATTTCAGATATAGGTGCCGATAGGCATTTCAGATATAGTTGCCGATTGGCAATTTAAAAATAGGTGCCGATAGGCATTTCAGATATAGAAGCCGATGGGCATTTCAAATATAGGTGCCGATAAGCATTCCAGATATGGTTGCCGATAGGCATTTTAAATATAGGTGCTGATAGGCATTTCAGATGTAGTTTCCGATAGGCATTTCAAAAATAGGTGTCGATAGGCATTTCAGATATAGGTGTCGATAGGCATTTCAGATATAGGTGTCGATAGGCATTTCAGATATAGGTGTCGATAGGCATTTCAGATATAGGTGTCGATAGGCATTTCAGATATAGGTGCCGATAGGCATTTCAGATATAGTTGCCGATTGGCATTTTAAAAATAGGTGCCGATAGGCATTTCAGATATAGAAGCCAATAGGCATTTCAAATATAGGTGCCGATAGGCATTCCAGATATGGTTGCCGATAGGCATTTCAAATATAGGTGCTGATAGGCATTTCAGATGTAGTTTCCGATAGGCATTTCAAAAATAGGTGTCGATTTGCATTTCAGATATAGGTGTCGATAGGCATTTCAGATATAGGTGTCGATAGGCATTTCAGATATAGGTGTCGATAGGCATTTCAGATATAGGTGTCGATAGGCATTTCAGATATAGGTGTCGATAGGCATTTCAGATATAGGTGTCGATAGGCATTTCAGATATAGGTGTCGATAGGCATTTTAGATATAGGTGCCGATTAGCATTTCAGATATAGTTGCCGATTGGCATTTTAAAAATAGGTGCCGATAGGCATTTCAGATATAGAAGCCGATAGGCATTTCAAATATAGGTGCCGATAGGCATTCCAGATATGGTTGCCGATAGGCATTTCAAATATAGGTGCTGATAGGCATTTCAGATGTAGTTTCCGATAGGCATTTCAAAAATAGGTGTCGATAGGCATTTCAGATATAGGTGTCGATAGGCATTTCAGATATAGGTGTCGATAGGCATTTCAGATATAGGTGTCGATAGGCATTTCAGATATAGGTGTCGATAGGCATTTCAGATACAGGTGTCGATAGGCATTTCAGATATAGGTGTCGATAGGCATTTCAGATATAGGTGTCGATAGGCATTTCAGATATAGGTGTCGATAGGCATTTCAGATATAGGTGTCGATAGGCATTTCAGATATAGGTGTCGATAGGCATTTCAGATATAGGTGTCGATAGGCATTTCAGATATAGGTGTCGATAGGCATTTCAGATATAGGTGCCGATAGGCATTTCAGATATAGTTGCCGATTGGCATTTTAAAAATAGGTGCCGATAGGCATTTCAGATATAGAAGCCGATAGGCATTTTAAATATAGGTGCCGATAGGCATTCCAGATATGGTTGCCGATAGGCATTTCAAATATAGGTGTCGATAGGCATTTCAGATATAGGTGCCGATAGGCATTTCAGATATAGTTGCCGATTGGCAATTTAAAAATAGGTGCCGATAGGCATTTCAGATATAGAAGCCGATGGGCATTTCAAATATAGGTGCCGATAAGCATTCCAGATATGGTTGCGGATAGGCATTTTAAATATAGGTGTTGATAGGCATTTCAGATGTAGTTTCCGATAGGCATTTCAAAAATAGGTGTCGATAGGCATTTCAGATATAGGTGTCGATAGGCATTTCAGATATAGGTGTCGATAGGCATTTCAGATATAAGTGTCGATAGGCATTTCAGATATAGGTGTCGATAGGCATTTCAGATATAGGTGCCGATAGGCATTTCAGATATAGTTGCCGATTGGCATTTTAAAAATAGGTGCCGATAGGCATTTCAGATATAGAAGCCGATAGGCATTTCAAATATAGGTGCCGATAGGCATTCCAGATATGGTTGCCGATAGGCATTTCAAATATAGGTGCTGATAGGCATTTCAGATGTAGTTTCCGATAGGCATTTCAAAAATAGGTGTCGATAGGCATTTCAGATATAGGTGTCGATAGGCATTTCAGATATAGGTGTCGATAGGCATTTCAGATATAGGTGTCGATAGGCATTTCAGATATAGGTGTCGATAGGCATTTCAGATATAGGTGTCGATAGGCATTTCAGATATAGGTGTCGATAGGCATTTCAGATATAGGTGTCGATAGGCATTTTAGATATAGGTGCCGATTAGCATTTCAGATATAGTTGCCGATTGGCATTTTAAAAATAGGTGCCGATAGGCATTTCAGATATAGAAGCCGATAGGCATTTCAAATATAGGTGCCGATAGGCATTCCAGATATGGTTGCCGATAGGCATTTTAAATATAGGTGCTGATAGGCATTTCAGATGTAGTTTCCGATAGGCATTTCAAAAATAGGTGTCGATAGGCATTTCAGATATAGGTGTCGATAGGCATTTCAGATATAGGTGTCGATAGGCATTTCAGATATAGGTGTCGATAGGCATTTAGATATAGGTGTCGATAGGCATTTCAGATATAGGTGCCGATAGGCATTTCAGATATAGTTGCCGATTGGCATTTTAAAAATAGGTGCCGATAGGCATTTCAGATATAGAAGCCGATAGGCATTTCAAATATAGGTGCTGATAGGCATTCCAGATATGGTTGCCGATAGGCATTTCAAATATAGGTGCTGATAGGCATTTCAGATGTAGTTTCCGATAGGCATTTCAAAAATAGGTGTCGATAGGCATTTCAGATATAGGTGTCGATAGGCATTTCAGATATAGGTGTCGATAGGCATTTCAGATATAGGTGTCGATAGGCATTTCAGATATAGGTGTCGATAGGCATTTCAGATATAGGTGTCGATAGGCATTTCAGATATAGGTGTCGATAGGCATTTCAGATATAGGTGTCGATAGGCATTTTAGATATAGGTGCCGATTAGCATTTCAGATATAGTTGCCGATTGGCATTTTAAAAATAGGTGCCGATAGGCATTTCAGATATAGAAGCCGATAGGCATTTCAAATATAGGTGCCGATAGGCATTCCAGATATGGTTGCCGATAGGCATTTCAAATATAGGTGCTGATAGGCATTTCAGATGTAGTTTCCGATAGGCATTTCAAAAATAGGTGTCGATAGGCATTTCAGATATAGGTGTCGATAGGCATTTCAGATATAGGTGTCGATAGGCATTTCAGATATAGGTGTCGATAGGCATTTCAGATATAGGTGTCGATAGGCATTTCAGATATAGGTGTCGATAGGCATTTCAGATATAGGTGTCGATAGGCATTTCAGATATAGGTGTCGATAGGCATTTCAGATATAGGTGTCGATAGGCATTTCTGATATAGGTGCCGATAGGCATTTCAGATATAGTTGCCGATTGGCATTTTAAAAATAGGTGCCGATAGGCATTTCAGATATAGAAGCCGATAGGCATTTCAAATATAGGTGCCAATAGGCATTCCAGATATGGTTGCCGATAGGCATTTCAAATACAGGTGCTGATAGGCATTTCAGATGTAGTTTCCGATAGGCATTTCAAAAATAGGTGTCGATAGGCATTTCAGATATAGGTGTCGATAGGCATTTCAGATATAGGTGTCGATAGGCATTTCAGATATAGGTGTCGATAGGCATTTCAGATATAGGTGTCGATAGGCATTTCAGATATAGGTGTCGATAGGCATTTCAGATATAGGTGTCGATAGGCATTTCAGATATAGGTGTCGATAGGCATTTCAGATATAGGTGCCGATAGGCATTTCAGATATAGCTGCCGATTGGCATTTTAAAAATAGGTGCCGATAGGCATTTCAGATATAGAAGCCGATAGGCATTTCAAATATAAGTGCCGATAGGCATTCCAGATATGGTTGCCGATAGGCATTTCAAATATAGGTGCTGATAGGCATTTCAGATGTAGTTTCCGATAGGCATTTCAAAAATAGGTGTCGATAGGCATTTCAGATATCGGTGTCGATAGGCATTTCAGATATAGGTGTCGATAGGCATTTCAGATATAGGTGTCGATAGGCATTTCAGATATAGGTGTCGATAGGCATTTCAGATATAGGTGTCGATAGGCATTTCAGATATAGGTGTCGATAGGCATTTCAGATATAGGTGTCGATAGGCATTTCAGATATAGGTGTCGATAGGCATTTCAGATATAGGTGCCGATAGGCATTTCAGATATAGTTGCCGATTGGCAATTTAAAAATAGGTGCCGATAGGCATTTCAGATATAGAAGCCGATAAGCATTTCAAATATAGGTGCTGATAGGCATTCCAGATATGGTTGCCGATAGGCATTTCAAATATAGGTGCTGATAGGCATTTCAGATGTAGTTTCCGATAGGCATTTCAAAAATAGGTGTCGATAGGCATTTCAGATATAGGTGTCGATAGGCATTTCAGATATAGGTGTCGATAGGCATTTCAGATATAGGTGTCGATAGGCATTTCAGATATAGGTGTCGATAGGCATTTCAGATATAGGTGTCGATAGGCATTTCAGATATAGGTGTCGATAGGCATTTCAGATATAGGTGCCGATAGGCATTTCAGATATAGTTGCCGATTGGCATTTTAAAAATAGGTGCCGATAGGCATTTCAGATATAGAAGCCGATAGGCATTTCAAATATAGGTGCCGATAGGCATTCCAGATATGGTTGCCGATAGGCATTTCAAATATAGGTGCTGATAGGCATTTCAGATGTAGTTTCCGATAGGCATTTCAAAAATAGGTGTCGATAGGCATTTCAGATATAGGTGTCGATAGGCATTTCAGATATAGGTGTCGATAGGCATTTCAGATATAGGTGTCGATAGGCATTTCAGATATAGGTGTCGATAGGCATTTCAGATATAGGTGTCGATAGGCATTTCAGATATAGGTGTCGATAGGCATTTCAGATATAGGTGTCGATAGGCATTTCAGATATAGGTGCCGATAGGCATTTCAGATATAGCTGCCGATTGGCATTTTAAAAATAGGTGCCGATAGGCATTTCAGATATAGAAGCCGATAGGCATTTCAAATATAAGTGCCGATAGGCATTCCAGATATGGTTGCCGATAGGCATTTCAAATATAGGTGCTGATAGGCATTTCAGATGTAGTTTCCGATAGGCATTTCAAAAATAGGTGTCGATAGGCATTTCAGATATCGGTGTCGATAGGCATTTCAGATATAGGTGTCGATAGGCATTTCAGATATAGGTGTCGATAGGCATTTCAGATATAGGTGCCGATAGGCATTTCAGATATAGTTGCCGATTGGCAATTTAAAAATAGGTGCCGATAGGCATTTCAGATATAGAAGCCGATAAGCATTTCAAATATAGGTGCCGATAGGCATTTCAGATATAGGTGTCGATAGGCATTTCAGATATAGGTGCCGATAGGCATTTCAGATATAGTTACCGATTGGCATTTTAAAAATAGGTGCCGATAGTCATTTCAGATATAGATGCCGATAGGCATTTCAGATATACGAGCCGATAGGCATTTCAGATATGGTTGCCGATTGGCATTTTAAAAATAGGTGCCGATAGGCATTTCAAATATAGAAGCCGATAGGTATTTCAAATATAGGTGTCGATAGGCATTACAGATATAGTTGCCGATTGGCATTTTAAAAATAGGTGCTGATAGGCATTTCAGATATAGGTGTCGATAGGCATTTCAGATATAGGTGTCGATAGGCATTTCAGATATAGGTGTCGATAGGCATTTCAGATATAGGTGTCGATAGGCATTTCAGATATAGGTGTCGATAGGCATTTCAGATATAGGTGTCGATAGGCATTTCAGATATAGGTGTCGATAGGCATTTCAGATATAGGTGTCGATAGGCATTTCAGATATAGGTGCCGATAGGCATTTCAGATATAGTTGCCGATTGGCATTTTAAAAATAGGTGCCGATAGGCATTTCAGATATAGAAGCCGATAGGCATTTCAAATATAGGTGCCGATAGGCATTCCAGATATGGTTGCCGATAGGCATTTCAAATATAGGTGCTGATAGGCATTTCAGATGTAGGTGCCGATAGGCATTTCAGATATAGTTGCCGATTGGCATTTTAAAAATAGGTGCCGATAGGCATTTCAGATATAGAAGCCGATAGGCATTTCAAATATAGGTGCCGATAGGCATTCCAGATATGGTTGCTGATAGGCATTTCAAATATAGGTGCTGATAGGCATTTCAGATTTAGTTTCCGATAGGCATTTCAAAAATAGGTGTCGATAGGCATTTCAGATATAGGTGTCGATAGGCATTTCAGATATAGGTGTCGATAGGCATTTCAGATATAGGTGTCGATAGGCATTTCAGATATAGGTGTCGATAGGCATTTCAGATATAGGTGTCGATAGGCATTTCAGATATAGGTGTCGATAGGCATTTCAGATATAGGTGTCGATAGGCATTTCAGATATAGGTGTCGATAGGCATTTCAGATATAGGTGTCGATAGGCATTTCAGATATAGGTGTCGATAGGCATTTCAGATATAGGTGTCGATAGGCATTTCAGATATAGGTGTCGATAGGCATTTCAGATATAGGTGTCGATAGGCATTTCAGGTATAGGTGCCGATAGGCATTTCAGATATAGTTGCCGATTGGCATTTTGAAAATATGTGCCGATAAGCATTTCAGATATAGAAGCCGATAGGCATTTCAAATATAGGTGGCGATAGGCATTCCAGATATGGTTGCCGATAGGCATTTCAAATATAGGTGCTGATAGGCATTTTAGATGTAGTTTCCGATAGGCATTTCAAAAATAGGTGCCGATAGGCATTTCAGATATAGGTGCCGATAGGCATTTCAGATATAGTTGCCGATAGGCATTTCAAATATAGGTGCCGATAGGCATTCCAGATATGGTTGCCGATAGGCATTTCAAATATAGGTGCTGATAGACATTTCAGATGTAGTTTCCGATATGCATTTCAAAAATAGGTGTCGATAGGCATTTCAGATATAGGTGTCGATAGGCATTTCAGATATAGGTGTCGATAGGCATTTCAGATATAGGTGTCGATAGGCATTTCAGATATAGGTGTCGATAGGCATTTCAGATATAGGTGTCGATAGGCATTTCAGATATAAGTGTCGATAGGCATTTCAGATATAGGTGTCGATAGGCATTTCAGATATAGGTGTCGATAGGCATTTCAGATATAGGTGCCGATAGGCATTTCAGATATAGTTGCCGATTGGCATTTTAAAAATAGGTGCCGATAGGCATTTCAGATATAGAAGCCGATAGGCATTTCAAATATAGGTGCCGATAGGCATTCAAGATATGGTTGCCGATAGGCATTTCAAATATAGGTGCTGATAGGCATTTCAGATGTAGTTTCCGATAGGCATTTCAAAAATAGGTGTCGATAGGCATTTCAGATATAGGTGTCGATAGGCATTTCAGATATAGGTGTCGATAGGCATTTCAGATATAGGTGTCGATAGGCATTTCAGATATAGGTGTCGATAGGCATTTCAGATATAGGTGTCGATAGGCATTTCAGATATAGGTGTCGATAGGCATTTCAGATATAGGTGCCGATAGGCATTTCAGATATAGTTGCCGATTGGCATTTTAAAAATAGGTGCCGATAGGCATTTCAGATATAGAAGCCGATAGGCATTTCAAATATAGGTGCCGATAGGCATTCCAGATATGGTTGCCGATAGCCATTTCAAATATAGGTGCTGATAGGCATTTCAGATGTAGTTTCCGATAGGCATTTCAAAAATAGGTGTCGATAGGCATTTCAGATATAGGTGTCGATAGGCATTTCAGATATAGGTGTCGATAGGCATTTCAGATATAGGTGTCGATAGGCATTTCAGATATAGGTGTCGATAGGCATTTCAGATATAGGTGTCGATAGGCATTTCAGATATAGGTGTCGATAGGCATTTCAGATATAGGTGTCGATAGGCATTTCAGATATAGGTGCCGATAGGCATTTCAGATATAGTTGCCGATTGGCATTTTAAAAATATGTGCCGATAAGCATTTCAGATATAGAAGCCGATAGGCATTTCAAATATAGGTGGCGATAGGCATTCCAGATATGGTTGCCGATAGGCATTTCAAATATAGGTGCTGATAGGCATTTTAGATGTAGTTTCCGATAGGCATTTCAAAAATAGGTGCCGATAGGCATTTCAGATATAGGTGCCGATAGGCATTTCAGATATAGTTGCCGATAGGCATTTCAGATATAGTTGCCAGTTGGCATTTTAAAAATAGGTGCCGATAAGCATTTCAGATATAGAAGCCGATAGGCATTTCAAATATATGTGCTGATAGGCATTTCAGATGTAGTTTCCGATAGGCATTTCAAAAAAAGGTGCCGATAGGCATTTCAGATATAGGTGCCGATAGGCATTTCAGATATAGTTGCCAATTGGCATTTTAAAAATATGTGCCGATAAGCATTTCAGATATAGAAGCCGATAGGCATTTCAAATATAGGTGGCGATAGGCATTCCAGATATGGTTGCCGATAGGCATTTCAAATATAGGTGCTGATAGGCATTTTAGATGTAGTTTCCGATAGGCATTTCAAAAATTGATGCCGATAGGCATCTAAGATATAGGTGCCGATAGGCATTTCAGATATAGTTGCCGATTGGCATTTTAAAAATAGGTGCCGATAGGCATTTCAGATATAGAAGCCGATAGGTATTTCAAATATAGGTGTCGATAGGCATTTCAGATATGGTTGCCGATAGGCATTTCAAATATAGGTGCTGATAGGCATTTCAGATGTAGTTTCCGATAGGCAAATGAAAAAATAGGTGCCGATAGGCATTTCAGATATAGGTGCCGATAGGCATTTCAGATATAGGTGCCGATAGGCATTTCAGATATAGTTGCCGATTGGCATTTTAAAAATAGGTGCCGATAGGCATTTCAGATATAGAAGCCGATAGGCATTTCAAATATAGGTGCCGATAGGCATTCCAGATATAGTTTGCCGATAGGCATTTCAAATATAGGTGCTGATAGGCATTTCAGATGTAGTTTCCGATAGGCATTTCAAAAATAGGTGTCGATAGGCATTTCAGATATAGGTGTCGATAGGCATTTCAGATATAGGTGTCGATAGGCATTTCAGATATAGGTGTCGATAGGCATTTCAGATATAGGTGTCGATAGGCATTTCAGATATAGGTGTCGATAGGCATTTCAGATATAGGTGTCGATAGGCATTTCAGATATAGGTGTCGATAGGCATTTCTGATATAGGTGTCGATAGGCATTTCAGATATAGGTGTCGATAGGCATTTCAGATATAGGTGCCGATAGGCATTTCAGATATAGTTGCCGATTGGCATTTTAAATATAGGTGCCGATAGGCATTTCAGATATAGAAGCCGATAGGCATTTCAAATATAGGTGCCGATAGGCATTTCAGATATAGAAGCCGATAGGCATTTCAAATATAGGTGCCGATAGGCATTCCAGATATGGTTGCCGATAGGCATTTCAAATATAGGTGCTGATAGGCATTTCAGATGTAGTTTCCGATAGGCATTTCAAAAATAGGTGTCGATAGGCATTTCAGATATAGGTATCGATAGGCATTTCAGATATAGGTGCCGATAGGCATTTCAGATATAGTTGCCGATTGGCATTTTAAAAATAGGTGCCGATAGACATTTCAGATATAGAAGCCGATAGGCATTTCAAATATAGTTGCCGATAGGCATTCCAGATATCGTTGCCGATAGGCATTTCAAATATAGGTGCTGATAGGCATTTCAGATGTAGTTTCCGATAGGCATTTCAAAAATAGGGGTCGATAGGCATTTCAGATATAGGTGTCGATAGGCATTTCAGATATAGGTGTCGATAGGCATTTCAGATATAGGTGTCGATAGGCATTTCAGATATAGGTGTCGATAAGCATTTCAGATATAGGTGTCGATAGGCATTTCAGATATAGGTGTCGATAGGCATTTCAGATATAGGTGTCGATAGGCATTTCAGATATAGGTGTCGATAGGCATTTCAGATATAGGTGCCGATAGGCATTTCAGATATAGTTGCCGATTGGCATTTTAAAAATAGGTGCCGATAGGCATTTCAGATATAGAAGCCGATAGGCATTTTAAATATAGGTGCCGATAGGCATTCCAGATATGGTTGCCGATAGGCATTTCAAATATAGGTGCTGATAGGCATTTCAGATGTAGTTTCCGATAGGCATTTCAAAAATAGGTGTCGATAGGCATTTCAGATATAGGTGTCGATAGGCATTTCAGATATAGGTGTCGATAGGCATTTCAGATATAGGTGTCGATAGGCATTTCAGATATAGGTGTCGATAGGCATTTCAGATATAGGTGTCGATAGGCATTTCAGATATAGGTGTCGATAGGCATTTCAGATATAGGTGCCGATAGGCATTTCAGATATAGTTGCCGATTGGCATTTTAAAAATAGGTGCCGATAGGCATTTCAGATATAGAAGCCGATAGGCATTTCAAATATAGGTGCCGATAGGCATTCCAGATATGGTTGCCGATAGGCATTTCAAATATAGGTGCTGATAGGCATTTCAGATGTAGTTTCCGATAGGCATTTCAAAAATAGGTGTCGATAGGCATTTCAGATATAGGTGTCGATAGGCATTTCAGATATAGGTGTCGATAGGCATTTCAGATATAGGTGTCGATAGGCATTTCAGATATAGGTGTCGATAGGCATTTCAGATATAGGTGTCGATAGGCATTTCAGATATAGGTGTCGATAGGCATTTTAGATATAGGTGCCGATTAGCATTTCAGATATAGTTGCCGATTGGCATTTTAAAAATAGGTGCCGATAGGCATTTCAGATATAGAAGCCGATAGGCATTTCAAATAAAGGTGCCGATAGGCATTCCAGATATGGTTGCCGATAGGCATTTCAAATATAGGTGCTGATAGGCATTTCAGATGTAGTTTCCGATAGGCATTTCAAAAATAGGTGTCGATAGGCATTTCAGATATAGGTGTCGATAGGCATTTCAGATATAGGTGTCGATAGGCATTTCAGATATAGGTGTCGCTAGGCATTTCAGATATAGGTGTCGATAGGCATTTCAGATACAAGTGTCGATAGGCATTTCAGATATAGGTGTCGATAGGCATTTCAGATATAGGTGTCGATAGGCATTTCAGATATAGGTGTCGATAGGCATTTCAGATATAGGTGTCGATAGGCATTACAGATATAGGTGTCGATAGGCATTTCTGATATAGGTGCCGATAGGCATTTCAGATATAGTTGCCGATTGGCATTTTAAAAATAGGTGCCGATAGGCATTTCAGATATAGAAGCCGATAGGCATTTCAAATATAGGTGCCGATAGGCATTCTAGATATGGTTGCCGATAGGCATTTCAAATACAGGTGCTGATAGGCATTTCAGATGTAGTTTCCGATAGGCATTTCAAAAATAGGTGTCGATAGGCATTTCAGATATAGGTGTCGATAGGCATTTCAGATATAGGTGTCGATAGGCATTTCAGATATAGGTGTCGATAGGCATTTCAGATATAGGTGTCGATAGGCATTTCAGATATAGGTGTCGATAGGCATTTCAGATATAGGTGTCGATAGGCATTTCAGATATAGGTGCCGATAGGCATTTCAGATATAGCTGCCGATTGGCATTTTAAAAATAGGTGCCGATAGGCATTTCAGATATAGAAGCCGATAGGCATTTCAAATATAGGTGCCGATAGGCATTCCAGATATGGTTGCCGATAGGCATTTCAAATATAGGTGCTGATAGGCATTTCAGATGTAGTTTCCGATAGGCATTTCAAAAATAGGTGTCGATAGGCATTTCAGATATCGGTGTCGATAGGCATTTCAGATATAGGTGTCGATAGGCATTTCAGATATAGGTGTCGATAGGCATTTCAGATATAGGTGTCGATAGGCATTTCAGATATAGGTGTCGATAGGCATTTCAGATATAGGTGTCGATAGGCATTTCAATATAGGTGTCGATAGGCATTTCAGATATAGGTGTCGATAGGCATTTCAGATATAGGTGCCGATAGGCATTTCAGATATAGTTGCCGATTGGCAATTTAAAAATAAGTGCCGATAGGCATTTCAGATATAGAAGCCGATAGGCATTTCAAATATAGGTGCCGATAGGCATTCCAGATATGGTTGCCGATAGGCATTTCAAATATAGGTGCTGATAGGCATTTCAGATGTAGTTATCAAAAATAGGTGTCGATAGGCATTTCAGATATAGGTGTCGATAGGCATTGCAGATATAGGTGTCGATAGGCATTTCAGATATAGGTGTCGATAGGCATTTCAGATATAGGTGTCGATAGGCATTTCAGATATAGTTACCGATTGGTATTTTAAAAATAGGTGCCGATAGGCATTTCAGATATAGAAGCCGATAGGCATTTCAAATATAGGTGCCGATAGGCATTCCAGATATGGTTGCCGATAGGCATTTCAAATATAGGTGCTGATAGGCATTTCAGATGTAGTTTCCGATAGGCATTTCAAAAATAGGTGTCGATAGGCATTTCAGATATAGGTGTCGATAGGCATTTCATATATAGGTGTCGATAGGCATTTCAGATATAGGTGTCGATAGGCATTTCAGATATAGGTGTCGATAGGCATTTCAGATATAGGTGTCGATAGGCATTTCAGATATAGGTGTCGATAGGCATTTCAGATATAGGTGTCGATAGGCATTTCAGATATAGGTGCCGATAGGCATTTCAGTTATAGTTGCCGATTGGCATTTTAAAAATAGGTGCCGATAGGCATTTCAGATACAGAAGCCGATAGGCATTTCAAATATAGGTGCCGATAGGCATTCCGGATATGGTTGCCGATAGGCATTTCAAATATAGGTGCTGATAGGCATTTCAGATGTAGTTTCCGATAGGCATTTCAAAAATAGGTGTCGATAGGCATTTCAGATAAAGGTGTCCATAGGCATTTCAGATATAGGTGTCGATAGGCATTTCAGATATAGGTGTCGATAGGCATTTCAGATATAGGTGTCGATAGGCATTTCAGATATAGGTGTCGATAGGCATTTCAGATATAGGTGTCGATAGGCATTTCAGATATAGGTGTCGATAGGCATTTCAGATATAGGTGCCGATAGGCATTTCAGATATAGTTGCCGATTGGCATTTTAAAAATAGGTGCCGATAGGCATTTCAGATATAGAAGCCGATAGGCATTTCAAATTTAGGTGCCGATAGGCATTCCAGATATGGTTGCCGACAGGCATTTCAGATGTAGTTTCCGATAGGCATTTCAAAAATAGGTGTCGATAGGCATTTCAGATATAGGTGTCGATAGGCATTTCAGATATAGGTTTCGATAGGCATTTCAGATATAGGTGTCGAAAGGCATTTCAGATATAGGTGTCGATAGGCATTTCAGATATAGGTGTCGATAGGCATTTCAGATATAGGTGTCGATAGGCATTTCAGATATAGGTGTCGATAGGCATTTCAGATATAGGTGCCGATAGGCATTTCAGATATAGTTGCCGATTGGCATTTTAAAAATAGGTGCCGATAGGCATTTCAGATATAGAAGCCGATAGGCATTTCAAATATAGGTGCCGATAGGCATTCCAGATATGGTTGCCGATAGGCATTTCAAATATAGGTGCTGATAGGCATTTTAGATGTAGTTTCCGATAGGCATTTCAAAAATAGGTGTCGATAGGCATTTCAGATATAGGTGTCGATAGGCATTTCAGATATAGGTGTCGATAGGCATTACAGATATAGGTGTCGATAGGCATTTCAGATATAGGTGTCGATAGGCATTTCAGATATAGGTGTCGATAGGCATTTCAGATATAGGTGTCGATAGGTATTTCAGATATAGGTGTCGATAGGCATTTCAGATATAGGTGTCGATAGGCATTTCAGATATAGGTGCCGATAGGCATTTCAGATATAGTTGCCGATTGGCATTTTAAAAATAGGTGCCGATAGGCATTTCAGATATAGAAGCCGATAGGCATTTCAAATATAGGTGCCGATAGGCATTCCAGATGTGGTTGCCGATAGGCATTTCAAATATAGGTGCTGATAGGCATTTCAGATGTAGTTTCCATTAGGCATTTCAAAATAGGTGTCGATAGGCATTTCAGATATAGGTGTCGATAGGCATTTCAGATATAGGTGTCGATAGGCATTTCAGATATAGGTGTCGATAGGCATTTCAGATATAGGTGTCGATAGGCATTTCAGATATAGGTGTCGATAGGCATTTCAGATATAGGTGTCGATAGGCATATCAGATATAGGTGTCGATAGGCATTTCAGATATAGATGCCGATAGGCATTTCAGATATAGTTGCCGATTGGCATTTTAAAAATAGGTGCCGATAGGCATTTCAGATATAGAAGCCGATAGGCATTTCAAATATAGGTGCCGATAGGCATTCCAGATATGGTTGCCGATAGGCATTTCAAATATAGGTGCTGATAGGCATTTCAGATGTAGTTTCCGATAGGCATTTCAAAAATAGGTGTCGATAGGCATTTCAGATATAGGTGTCGATAGGCATTTCAGATATAGGTGTCGATAGGCATTTCAGATATAGGTGTCGATAGGCATTTCAGATATAGGTGTCGATAGGCATTTCAGATATAGGTGTCGATAGGCATTTCAGATATAGGTGTCGATAGGCATTTCAGATATAGGTGTCGATAGGCATTTCAGATATAGGTGTCGATAGGCATTTCAGATATAGGTGCCGATAGGCATTCAGATATAGTTGCCGATTGGCATTTTAAAAATAGGTGCCGATAAGCATTTCAGATATAGAAGCCGATAGGCATTTCAAATATAGGTGCCGATAGGCATTCCAGATATGGTTGCCGATAGGCATTTCAAATATAGGTGCTGATAGGCATTTCAGATGTAGTTTCCGATAGGCATTTCAAAAATAGGTGTCGATAGGCATTTCAGATATAGGTGTCGATAGGCATTTCAGATATAGGTGTCGATAGGCATTTCAGATATAGGTGTCGATAGGCATTTCAGATATAGGTGTCGATAGGCATTTCAGATATAGGTGTCGATAGGCATTTCAGATATAGGTGTCGATAGGCATTTCAGATATAGGTGTCGATAGGCATTTCAGATATAGGTGCCGATAGGCATTTCAGATATAGTTGCCGATTGGCATTTTAAAAATAGGTGCCGATAGGCATTTCAGATATAGAAGCTGATAGGCATTTCAAATATAGGTGCCGATAGGCATTCTAGATCTGGTTGCCGATAGGCATTTCAAATATAGGTGCTGATAGGCATTTCAGATGTAGTTTCCGATAGGCATTTCAAAAATAGGTGTCGATAGGCATTTCAGATATAGGTGTCGATAGGCATTTCAGATATAGGTGTCGATAGGCATTTCAGATATAGGTGTCGATAGGCATTTCAGATATAGGTGTCGATAGGCATTTCAGATATAGGTGTCGATAGGCATTTCAGATATAGGTGTCGATAGGCATTTCAGATATAGGTGTCGATAGGCATTTCAGATATAGGTGTCGATAGGCATTTCAGATATAGGTGCCGATAGGCATTTCAGATATAGTTGCCGATTGGCATTTTAAAAATAGGTGCCGATAGGCATTTCAGATATAGAAGCCGATAGGCATTTCAAATATAGGTGCCGATAGGCATTCCAGATATGGTTGCCGATAGGCATTTCAAATATAGGTGCTGATAGGCATTTCAGATGTAGTTTCCGATAGGCATTTCAAAAATAGGTGTCGATAGGCATTTCAGATATAGGTGTCGATAGGCATTTCAGATATAGGTGTCGATAGGCATTTCAGATATAGGTGTCGATAGGCATTTCAGATATAGGTGTCGATAGGCATTTCAGATATAGGTGTCGATAGGCATTTCAGATATAGGTGTCGATAGGCATTTCAGATATAGGTGTCGATAGGCATTTCAGATATAGGTGCCGATAGGCATTTCAGATATAGTTGCCGATTGGCATTTTAAAAATAGGTGCCGATAGGCATTTCAGATATAGAAGCCGATAGGCATTTCAAATATAGGTGCCGATATGCATTCCAGATATGGTTGCCGATAGGCATTTCAAATATAGGTGCTGATAGGCATTTCAGATTTAGTTTCCGATAGGCATTTCAAAAATAGGTGTCGATAGGCATTTCAGATATAGGTGTCGATAGGCATTTCAGATATAGGTGTCGATAGGCATTTCAGATATAGGTGTCGATAGGCATTTCAGATATAGGTGTCGATAGGCATTTCAGATATAGGTGTCGATAGGCATTTCAGATATAGGTGTCGATAGGCATTTCAGATATAGGTGTCGATAGGCATTTCAGATATAGGTGTCGATAGGCATTTCAGATATAGGTGTCGATAGGCATTTCAGATATAGGTATCGATAGGCATTTCAGATATAGGTGTCGATAGGCATTTCAGATATATGTGTCGATAGGCATTTCAGATATAGGTGCCGATAGGCATTTCAGATATAGTTGCCGATTGGCATTTTAAAAATAGGTGCCGATAGGCATTTCAGATATAGAAGCCGATAGGCATTTCAAATATAGGTGCCGATAGGCATTCCAGATATGGTTGCCGATAGGCATTTCAAATATAGGTGCTGATAGGCATTTCAGATGTAGTTTCCGATAGGCATTTCAAAAATAGGTGTCGATAGGCATTTCAGATATAGGTGTCGATAGGCATTTCAGATATAGGTGTCGATAGGCATTTCAGATATATGTGTCGATAGGCATTTCAGATATAGGTGTCGATAGGCATTTCAGATATAGGTGTCGATAGGCATTTCAGATATAGGTGTCGATAGGCATTTCAGATATAGGTGTCGATAGGCATTTCAGATATAGGTGCCGATAGGCATTTCAGATATAGTTGCCGATTGGCATTTTAAAAATAGGTGCCGATAGGCATTTCAGATATAGAAGCCGATAGGCATTTCAAATATAGGTGCCGATAGGCATTCCAGATATGGTTGCCGATAGGCATTTCAAATATAGGTGCTGATAGGCATTTCAGATGTAGTTTCCGATAGGCATTTCAAAAATAGGTGTCGATAGGCATTTCAGATATAGGTGTCGATAGGCATTTCAGATATAGGTGTCGATAGGCATTTCAGATATAGGTGTCGATAGGCATTTCAGATATAGGTGTCGATAGGCATTTCAGATATAGGTGTCGATAGGCATTTCAGATATAGGTGTCGATAGGCATTTCAGATATAGGTGTCGATAGGCATTTCTGATATAGGTGTCGATAGGCATTTCAGATATAGGTGCCGATAGGCATTTCAGATATAGTTGCCGATTGGCATTTTAAAAATAGGTGCCGATAGGCATTTCAGATATAGAAGCCGATAGGCATTTCAAATATAGGTGCCGATAGGCATTCCAGATATGGTTGCCGATAGGCATTTCAAATATAGGTGCTGATAGGCATTTCAGATGTAGTTTCCGATAGGCATTTCAAAAATAGGTGTCGATAGGCATTTCAGATATAGGTGTCGATAGGCATTTCAGATATAGGTGTCGATAGGCATTTTAGATATAGGTGTCGATAGGCATTTCAGATATAGGTGTCGATAGGCATTTCAGATATAAATGTCGATAGGCATTTCAGATGTAGGTGTCGATAGGCATTTCAGATATAGGTACCGATAGGCATTTCAGATATAGTTGCCGATTGGCATTTTAAAAATAGGTGCCGATAGGCATTTCAGATATAGAAGCCGATAGGCATTTCAAATATAGGTGCCGATAGGCATTCCAGATATGGTTGCCGATAGGCATTTCAAATATAGGTGCTGATAGGCATTTCAGATGTAGTTTCCGATTGGCATTTCAAAAATAGGTGTCGATAGGCATTTCAGATATAGGTGTCGATAGGCATTTCAGATATAGGTGTCGATAGGCATTTCAGATATAGGTGTCGATAGGCATTTCAGATATAGGTGTCGATAGGCATTTCAGATATAGGTGTCGATAGGCATTTCAGATATAAGTGTCGATAGGCATTTCAGATATAGGTGTCGATAGGCATTTCAGATATAGGTGTCGATAGGCATTTCAGATATGGGTGCCGATAGGCATTTCAGATATAGTTGCCGATTGGCATTTTAAAAATAGGTGCCGATAGGCATTTCAGATATAGAAGCCGATAGGCATTTCAAATATAGGTGCCGTTAGGCATTCCAGATATGGTTGCCGATAGGCATTTCAAATATAGGTGCTGATAGGCATTTCAGATGTAGTTTCCGATAGGCATTTCAAAAATAGGTGTCGATAGGCATTTCAGATATAGGTGTCGATAGGCATTTCAGATATAGGTGTCGATAGGCATTTCAGATATAGGTGTCGATAGGCATTTCAGATATAGGTGTCGATAGGCATTTTAGATATAGGTGTCGATAGGCATTTCAGATATAGGTGCCGATAGGCATTTCAGATATAGTTGCCGATTGGCATTTTAAAAATAGGTGCCGATAGGCATTTCAGATATAGAAGCCGATAAGCATTTCAAATATAGGTGCCGATAGGCATTCCAGATATGGTTGCCGATAGGCATATCAAATATAGGTGCTGATAGGCATTTCAGATGTAGTTTCTGATAGGCATTTCAAAAACAGGTGTCGATAGGCATTTCAGATATAGGTGTCGATAGGCATTTCAGATATAGGTGTCGATAGGCATTTCAGATATAGGTGTCGATAGGCATTTTAGATATTGGTGTCGATAGGCATTTCAGATATAGGTGTCGATAGGCATTTCAGATATAGGTGTCGATAGGCATTTCAGATATAGTTGTCTATAGGCATTTCAGATATAGGTGCCGATAGGCATTTCAGATATAGGTGTCGATAGGCATTTCAGATATAGGTGCCGATAGGCATTTCAGATATAGTTTCCGATTGGCATTTTAAAAATAGGTGCCGATAGGCATTTCAGATATAGAAGCCGATAGGCATTTCAAATATAGGTGCCGATAAGCATTCCAGATATGGTTGCCGATAGGCATTTTAAATATAGGTGCTGATAGGCATTTCAGATGTAGTTTCCGATAGGCATTTCAAAAATAGGTGTCGATAGGCATTTCAGATATAGGTGTCGATAGGCATTTCAGATATAGGTGTCGACAGGCATTTCAGATATAGGTGTCGATAGGCATTTCAGATATAGGTGTCGATAGGCATTTCAGATATAGGTGCCGATAGGCATTTCAGATATAGTTTCCAATTGGCATTTTAAAAATAGGTGCCGATAGGCATTTCAGATATAGAAGCCGATAGGTATTTCAAATATAGGTGCCGATAGGCATTCCAGATATGGTTTCCGATAGGCATTTCAAATATAGGTGCTGATAGGCATTTCAGATGTAGTTTCCGATAGGCATTTCAAAAAGGTGTCGATAGGCATTTCAGATATAGGTGTCGATAGGCATTTCAGATATAGGTGTCGATAGGCATTTCAGATATAGGTGTCGATAGGCATTTCAGATATAGATGTCGATAGGCATTTCAGATATAGGTGTCGATAGGCGTTTCAGATATAGGTGTCGATAGGCATTTCAGATATAGGTGTCGATAGGCATTTCAGATATAGGTGCCGATAGGCATTTCAGATATAGTTGCCGATTGGAATTTTAAAAATAGGTGCCGATAGGCATTTCAGATATAGAAGCCGATAGGCATTTCAAATATAGGTGCCGATAGGCATTCCAGATATGGTTGCCGATAGGCATTTCAAATATAGGTGCTGATAGGCATTTCAGATGTAGTTTCCGATAGGCATTTCAAAAATAGGTGTCGATAGGCATTTCAGATATAGGTGTCGATAGGCATTTCAGATATAGGTGTCGAAAGGCATTTCAGATATAGGTGTCGATAGGCATTTCAGATAAAGGTGTCGATAGGCATTTCAGATATAGGTGTCGATAGGCATTTCAGATATAGGTGTCGATAGGCATTTCAGATATAGGTGTCGATAGGCATTTCAGATATAGGTGTCGATAGGCATTTCAGATATAGGTGCCGATAGGCATTTCAGATATAGTTGCCGATTGGCATTTTAAAAATAGGTGCCGATAGGCATTTCAGATATAGAAGCCGATAGGCATTTCAAATATAGGTGCCGATAGGCATTCCAGATATGGTTGCCGATAGGCATTTCAAATATAGGTGCTGATAGGCATTTCAGATGTAGTTTCCGATAGGCATTTAAAAAATAGGTGTCGATAGGCATTTCAGATATAGGTGTCGATAGGCATTTCAGATATAGGTGACGATAGGCATTTCAGATATAGGTGTCGATAGGCATTTCAGATATAGGTGTCGATAGGCATTTCAGATATAGGTGTCGATAGGCATTTCAGATATAGGTGTCGATAGGCATTTCAGATATAGGTGTCGATAGGCATTTCAGATATAGGTGCCGATTAGCATTTCAGATATAGTTGCCGATTGGCATTTTAAAAATAGGTGCCGATAGGCATTTCAGATATAGAAGCCGATAGGCATTTCAAATATAGGTGCCGATAGGCAATCCAGATATGGTTGCCGATAGGCATTTCAAATATAGGTGCTGATAGGCATTTCAGATGTAGTTTCCGATAGGCATTTCAAAAATAGGTGTCGATAGGCATTTCAGATATAGGTGTCGATAGGCATTTCAGATATAGGTGTCGATAGGCATTTCAGATATAGGTGTCGATAGGCATTTCAGATGTAGTTTCCGATAGGCATTTCAAAAATAGGTGTCGATAGGCATTTCAGATATAGGTGTCGATAGGCATTTCAGATATAGGTGTCGATAGGCATTTCAGATATAGGTGTCGATAGGCATTTCAGATATAGGTGTCGATAGGCATTTTAGATATAGGTGTCGATAGGCATTTCAGATATATGTGCCGATAGGCATTTCAGATATAGTTGCCGATTGGCATTTTAAAAATAGGTGCCGATAGGCATTTCAGATATAGAAGCCGATAAGCATTTCAAATATAGGTGCCGATAGGCATTCCAGATATGGTTGCCGATAGGCATTTCAAATATAGGTGCTGATAGGCATTTCAGATGTAGTTTCTGATAGGCATTTCAAAAACAGGTGTCGATAGGCATTTCAGATATAGGTGTCGATAGGCATTTCAGATATAGGTGTCGATAGGCATTTCAGATATAGGTGTCGATAGGCATTTTAGATATAGGTGTCGATAGGCATTTCAGATATAGGCGTCGATAGGCATTTCAGATATAGGTGTCGATAGGCATTTCAGATATAGTTGTCTATAGGCTTTCAGATATAGGTGCCGATAGGCATTTCAGATATAGGTGTCGATAGGCATTTCAGATATAGGTGCCGATAGGCATTTCAGATATAGTTTCCGATTGGCATTTTAAAAATAGGTGCCGATAGGCATTTCAGATATAGAAGCCGATAGGCATTTCAAATATAGGTGCCGATAAGCATTCCAGATATGGTTGCCGATAGGCATTTTAAATATAGGTGCTGATAGGCATTTCAGATGTAGTTTCCGATAGGCATTTCAAAAATAGGTGTCGATAGGCATTTCAGATATAGGTGTCGATAGGCATTTCAGATATAGGTGTCGACAGGCATTTCAGATATAGGTGTCGATAGGCATTTCAGATATAGGTGTCGATAGGCATTTCAGATATAGGTGCCGATAGGCATTTCAGATATAGTTTCCGATTGGCATTTTAAAAATAGGTGCCGATAGGCATTTCAGATATAGAAGCCGATAGGTATTTCAAATATAGGTGCCGATAGGCATTCCAGATATGGTTGCCGATAGGCATTTCAAATATAGGTGCTGATAGGCATTTCAGATGTAGTTTCCGATAGGCATTTCAAAAAGGTGTCGATAGGCATTTCAGATATAGGTGTCGATAGGCATTTCAGATATAGGTGTCGATAGGCATTTCAGATATAGGTGTCGATAGGCATTTCAGATATAGGTGTCGATAGGCATTTCAGATATAGGTGTCGATAGGCGTTTCAGATATAGGTGTCGATAGGCATTTCAGATATAGGTGTCGATAGGCATTTCAGATATAGGTGCCGATAGGCATTTCAGATATAGTTGCCGATTGGCATTTTAAAAATAGGTGCCGATAGGCATTTCAGATATAGAAGCCGATAGGCATTTCAAATATAGGTGCCGATAGGCATTCCAGATATGGTTGCCGATAGGCATTTCAAATATAGGTGCTGATAGGCATTTCAGATGTAGTTTCCGATAGGCATTTCAAAAATAGGTGTCGATAGGCATTTCAGATATAGGTGTCGATAGGCATTTCAGATATAGGTGTCGAAAGGCATTTCAGATATAGGTGTCGATAGGCATTTCAGATAAAGGTGTCGATAGGCATTTCAGATATAGGTGTCGATAGGCATTTCAGATATAGGTGTCGATAGGCATTTCAGATATAGGTGTCGATAGGCATTTCAGATATAGGTGTCGATAGGCATTTCAGATATAGGTGCCGATAGGCATTTCAGATATAGTTGCCGATTGGCATTTTAAAAATAGGTGCCGATAGGCATTTCAGATATAGAAGCCGATAGGCATTTCAAATATAGGTGCCGATAGGCATTCCAGATATGGTTGCCGATAGGCATTTCAAATATAGGTGCTGATAGGCATTTCAGATGTAGTTTCCGATAGGCATTTAAAAAATAGGTGTCGATAGGCATTTCAGATATAGGTGTCGATAGGCATTTCAGATATAGGTGTCGATAGGCATTTCAGATATAGGTGTCGATAGGCATTTCAGATATAGGTGTCGATAGGCATTTCAGATATAGGTGTCGATAGGCATTTCAGATATAGGTGTCGATAGGCATTTCAGATATAGGTGTCGATAGGCATTTCAGATATAGGTGTCGATAGGCATTTCAGATATAGGTGTCGATAGGCATTTCAGATATAGGTGTCGATAGGCATTTCAGATATAGGTGTCGATAGGCATTTCAGATATAGGTGCCGATTAGCATTTCAGATATAGTTGCCGATTGGCATTTTAAAAATAGGTGCCGATAGGCATTTCAGATATAGAAGCCGATAGGCATTTCAAATATAGGTGCCGATAGGCATTCCAGATATGGTTGCCGATAGGCATTTCAAATATAGGTGCTGATAGGCATTTCAAATGTAGTTTCCGATAGGCATTTCAAAAATAGGTGTCGATAGGCATTTCAGATATAGGTGTCGATAGGCATTTCAGATATAGGTGTCGATAGGCATTTCAGATATAGGTGTCGATAGGCATTTCAGATATAGGTGTCGATAGGCATTTCAGATATAGGTGTCGATAGGCATTTCAGATATAGGTGTCGATAGGCATTTCAGATATAGGTGTCGATAGGCATTTCAGATATAGGTGCCGATAGGCATTTCAGATATAGTTGCCGATTGGCATTTTAAAAATAGGTGCCGATAGGCATTTCAGATATAGAAGCCGATAGGCATTTCAAATATAGGTGCCGATAGGCATTCCAGATATGGTTGCCGATAGGCATTTAAAATATAGGTGCTGATAGGCATTTTAGATGTAGTTTCCGATAGGCATTTCAAAAATAGGTGTCGATAGGCATTTCAGATATAGGTGTCAATAGGCATTTCAGATATAGGTGTCGATAGGCATTTTAGATATAGGTGTCGATAGGCATTTCAGATATAGGTGTCGATAGGCATTTCAGATATAGGTGTCGATAGGCATTTCAGATATAGGTGCCGATAGGCATTTTAGATATAGTTGCCGATTGGCATTTTAAAAATAGGTGCCGATAGGCATTTCAGATATAGAAGCCGATAGGCATTTCAAATATAGGTGCCGATAGGCATTCCAGATATGGTTGCCGATAGGCATTTCAAATATAGGTGCTGATAGGCATTTCAGATGTAGTTTCCGATAGGCATTTCAAAAATAGGTGTCGATGGGCATTTCAGATATAGGTGTCGATAGGCATTTCAGATATAGGTGTCGATAGGCATTTCAGATATAGGTGTCGATAGGCATTTCAGATATAGGTGTCGATAGGCATTTCAGATATAGGTGTCGATAGGCATTTCAGATATAGGTGTCGATAGGCATTTCAGATATAGGTGTCGATAGGCATTTCAGATATAGGTGTCGATAGGCATTTCAGATATAGGTGCCGATAGGCATTTCAGATATAGTTGCCGATTGGCATTTTAAAAATAGGTGCCGATAGGCATTTCAGATATAGAAGCCGATAGGCATTTCAAATATAGGTGCCGATAGGCATTCCAGATATGGTTGCCGATAGGCATTTCAAATATAGGTGCTGATAGGCATTTCAGATGTAGTTTCCGATAGGCATTTCAAAAATAGGTGTCGATAGGCATTTCAGATATAGGTGTCGATAGGCATTTCAGATATAGGTGTCGATAGGCATTTCAGATATAGGTGTCGATAGGCATTTCAGATATAGGTGTCGATAGGCATTTCAGATATATGTGCCGATAGGCATTTCAGATATAGTTGCCGATTGGCATTTTAAAAATAGGTGCCGATAGGCATTTCAGATATAGAAGCCGATAGGCATTTCAAATATAGGTGCCGATAGGCATTCCAGATATGGTTGCCGATAGGCATTTCAAATATAGGTGCTGATAGGCATTTCAGATGTAGTTTCCGATAGGCATTTCAAAAATAGGTGTCGATAGGCATTTCAGATATAGGTGTCGATAGGCATTTCAGATATAGGTGTCGATTGGTATTTCAGATATAGGTGTCGATAGGCATTTCAGATATAGGTGTCGATAGGCATTTCAGATATAGGTGCCGATAGGCATTTCAGATATAGTTGCCGATTGGCATTTTAAAAATAGGTGCCGATAGGCATTTCAGATATAGAAGCCGATAGGCATTTCAAATATAGGTGCCGATAGGCATTCCAGATGTAGTTTCCGATAGGCATTTCAAAAATAGGTGTCGATAGGCATTTCAGATATAGGTGTCGATAGGCATTTCAGATATAGGTGTCGATAGGCATTTCAGATATAGGTGTCGATAGGCATTTCAGATATAGGTGTCGATAGGTATTTCAGATATAGGTGTCGATAGGCATTTCAGTTATAGGTGTCGATAGGCATTTCAGATATAGGTGCCGATAGGCATTTCAGATATAGTTGCCGATTGGCATTTTAAAAATAGGTGCCGATAGGCATTTCAGATATAGAAGCCGATAGGCATTTCAAATATAGGTGCCGATAGGCATTCCAGATGTGGTTGCCGATAGGCATTTCAAATATAGGTGCTGATAGGCATTTCAGATGTAGTTTCCGATAGGCATTTCAAAAATAGGTGTCGATAGGCATTTCAGATATAGGTGTCGATAGGCATTTCAGATATAGGTGTCGATAGGCATTTCAGATATAGGTGTCGATAGGCATTTCAGATATAGGTGTCGATAGGCATTTCAGATATAGGTGTCGATAGGCTTTTCAGATATAGGTGTCGATAGGCATTTCAGATATAGGTGTCGATAGGCATTTCAGATATAGGTGCCGATAGGCATTTCAGATATAGTTGCCGATTGGCATTTTAAAAATAGGTGCCGATAGGCATTTCAGATATAGAAGCCGATAGGCATTTCAGATATAGGTGCCGATAGGCATTCCAGATATGGTTGCCGATAGGCATTTCAAATACAAGTGCTGATAGGCATTTCAGATGTAGTTTCCGATAGGCATTTCAAAAATAGGTGTCGATAGGCATTTCAGATATAGGTGTCGATAGGCATTTCAGATATAGGTGTCGATAGGCATTTCAGATATAGGTGTCGATAGGCATTTCAGATATAGGTGTCGATAGGCATTTCAGATATAGGTGTCGATAGGCATTTCAGATATAGGTGTCGATAGGCATTTCAGATATAGGTGTCGATAGGCATTTCAGATATAGGTGCCGATAGGCATTTCAGATATAGTTGCCGATTGGCATTTTAAATATAGGTGCCGATAGGCATTTCAGATATAGAAGCCGATAGGCATTTCAAATATAGGTGCCGATAGGCATTCCAGATATGGTTGCCGATAGGCATTTCAAATATAGGTGCTGATAGGCATTTCAGATGTAGTTTCCGATAGGCATTTCAAAAATAAGTGTCGATAGGCATTTCAGATATAGGTGTCGATAGGCATTTCAGATATAGGTGTCGATAGGCATTTCAGATATAGGTGTCGATAGGCATTTCAGATATAGGTGTCGATAGGCATTTCAGATATAGGTGTCGATAGGCATTTCAGATATAGGTGTCGATAGGCATTTCAGATATAGGTGTCGATAGGCATTTCAGATATAGGTGTCGACAGGCATTTCAGATATAGGTGCCGATAGGCATTTCAGATATAGTTGCCGATTGGCAATTTAAAAATAGGTGCCGATAGGCATTTCAGATATAGAAGCCGATAGGCATTTCAAATATAGGTGCCGATAGGCATTCCAGATATGGTTGCCGATAGGCATTTCAAATATAGGTGCTGATAGGCATTTCAGATGTAGTTTCCGATAGGCATTTCAAAAATAGGTGTCGATAGGCATTTCAGATATAGGTGTCGATAGGCATTTCAGATATAGGTGTCGATAGGCATTTCAGATATAGGTGTCGATAGGCATTTCAGATATAGGTGTCGATAGGCATTTCAGATATAGGTGTCGATAGGCATTTCAGATATAGGTGTCGATAGGCATTTCAGATATAGGTGTCGATAGGCATTTCAGATATAGGTGCCGATAGGCATTTCAGATATAGTTGCCGATTGGCATTTTAAAAATAGGTGCCGATAGGCATTTCAGATATAGAAGCCGATAGGCATTTCAAATATAGGTGCCGATAGGCATTCCAGATATGGTTGCCGATAGGCATTTCAAATATAGATGCTGATAGGCATTTCAGATGTAGTTTTCAAAAATAGGTGTCGATAGGCATTTCAGATATAGGTGTCGATAGGCATTTCAGATATAGGTGCCGATAGGCATTTCAGATATAGTTACCGATTGGGATTTTAAAAATAGGTGCCGATAGGCATTTCAGATATAGAAGCCGATAGGCATTTTAAATATAGGTGCCGATAGGCATTCCAGATATGGTTGCCGATAGGCATTTCAAATATAGGTGCTGATAGGCATTTCAGATGTAGTTTCCGATAGGCATTTCAAAAATAGGTGTCGATAGGCATTTCAGATATAGGTGTCGATAGGCATTTCATATATAGGTGTCGATAGGCATTTCAGATATAGGTGTCGATAGGCATTTCAGATATAGGTGTCGATAGGCATTTCAGATATAGGTGTCGATAGGCATTTCAGATATAGGTGTCGATAGGCATTTCAGATATAGGTGTCGATAGGCATTTCAGATATAGGTGCCGATAGGCATTTCAGTTATAGTTGCCGATTGGCATTTTAAAAATAGGTGCCGATAGGCATTTCAGATATAGAAGCCAATAGGCATTTCAAATATAGGTGCCGATAGGCATTCCAGATATGGTTGCCGATAGGCATTTCAAATATAGGTGCTGAAAGGCATTTCAGAAATAGTTTCCGATAGGCATTTCAAAAATAGGTGTCGATAGGCATTTCAGATATAGGTGTCGATAGGCATTTCAGATATAGGTGTCGATAGGCATTTCAGATATAGGTGTCGATAGGCATTTCAGATATAGGTGTCGATAGGCATTTCAGATATAGGTGTCGATAGGCATTTCAGATATAGGTGTCGATAGGCATTTCAGATATAGGTGTCGATAGGCATTTCAGATATAGGTGCCGATAGGCATTTCAGATATAGTTGCCGATTGGCATTTTAAAAATAGGTGCCGATAGGCATTTCAGATATAGAAGCCGATAGGCATTTCAAATATAGGTGCCGATAGGCATTCCAGATATGGTTGCCGATAGGCATTTCAGATGTAGTTTCCGATAGGCATTTCAAAAATAGGTGTCGATAGGCATTTCAGATATAGGTGTCGATAGGCATTTTAGATATAGGTGTCGATAGGCATTTCAGATATAGGTGTCGATAGGCATTTCAGATATAGGTGTCGATAGGCATTTCAGATATAGGTGTCGATAGGCATTTCAGATATAGGTGCCGATAGGCATTTCAGATATAGTTGCCGATTGGCATTTTAAAAATAGGTGCCGATAGGCATTTCAGATATAGAAGCCGATAGGCATTTCAAATATAGGTGCCGATAGGCATTCCAGATATGGTTGCCGATAGGCATTTCAAATATAGGTGCTGATAGGCATTTCAGATGTAGTTTCCGATAGGCATTTCAAAAATAGGTGTCGATAGGCATTTCAGATGTAGTTTCCGATAGGCATTTCAAAAATAGGTGTCGATAGGCATTTCAGATATAGGTGTCGATAGGCATTTCAGATATAGGTGTCGATAGGCATTACAGATATAGGTGTCGATAGGCATTTCAGATATAGGTGTCGATAGGCATTTCAGATATAGGTGTCGATAGGCATTTCAGATATAGGTGTCGATAGGTATTTCAGATATAGGTGTCGATAGGCATTTCAGATATAGGTGTCGATAGGCATTTCAGATATAGGTGCCGATAGGCATTTCAGATATAGTTGCCGATTGGAATTTTAAAAATAGGTGCCGATAGGCATTTCAGATATAGAAGCCGATAGGCATTTTAAATATAGGTGCCGATAGGCATTCCAGAAGTGGTTGCCGATAGGCATTTCAAATATAGGTGCTAATAGGCATTTCAGATGTAGTTTCCGATAGGCATTTCAAAAATAGGTGTCGATAGGCATTTCAGATATAGGTGTCGATAGGCATTTCAGATATAGGTGTCGAAAGGCATTTCAGATATAGGTGTCGATAGGCATTTCAGATATAGGTGTCGATAGGCATTTCAGATATAGGTGTCGATAGGCATTTCAGATATAGGTGTCGATAGGCATTTCAGATATAGGTGTCGATAGGCATTTCAGATATATGTGCCGATAGGCATTTCAGATATAGTTGCCGATTGGCATTTTAAAAATAGGTACCGATAGGCATTTCAGATATAGAAGCCGATAGGCATTTCAAATATAGGTGCCGATAGGCATTCCAGATATGGTTGCCGATAGGCATTTCAAATATAGGTGCTGATAGGCATTTCAGATGTAGTTTCCGATAGGCATTTCAAAAATAGGTGTCGATAGGCATTTCAGATATAGGTGTCGATAGGCATTTCAGATATAGGTGTCGATAGGCATTTTAGATATAGGTGTCGATAGGCATTTCAGATATAGGTGTCGATAGGCATTTCAGATATAGGTGTCGATAGGCATTTCAGATATAGGTGCCGATAGGCATTTTAGATATAGTTGCCGATTGGCATTTTAAAAATAGGTGCCGATAGGCGTTTCAGATATAGAAGCCGATAGGCATTTCAAATATAGGTGCCGATAGGCATTCCAGATATGGTTGCCGATAGGCATTTCAAATATAGGTGCTGATAGGCATTTCAGATGTAGTTTCCGATAGGCATTTCAAAAATAGGTGTCGATAGGCATTTCAGATATAGGTGTCGATAGGCATTTCAGATATAGGTGTCGATAGGCATTTCAGATATAGGTGTCGATAGGCATTTCAGATATAGGTGTCGATAGGCATTTCAGATATAGGTGTCGATAGGCATTTCAGATATAGGTGTCGATAGGCATTTCAGATATAGGTGTCGATAGGCATTTCAGATATAGGTGTCGATAGGCATTTCAGATATATGTGCCGATAGGCATTTCAGATATAGTTGCCGATTGGCATTTTAAAAATAGGTGCCGATAGGCATTTCAGATATAGAAGCCGATAGGCATTTCAAATATAGGTGCCGATAGGCATTCCAAATATGGTTGCCGATAGGCATTTCTAATATAGGTGCTGATAGGCATTTCAGATGTAGTTTCCGATAGGCATTTCAAAAATAGGTGTCGATAGGCATTTCAGATATAGGTGTCGATAGGCATTTCAGATATAGGTGTCGATAGGCATTTCAGATATAGGTGTCGATAGGCATTTCAGATATAGGTGTCGATAGGCATTTCAGATATAGGTGTCGATAGGCATTTCACATATAGGTGTCGATAGGCATTTCAGATATAGGTGTCGATAGGCATTTCAGATATAGGTGCCGATAGGCATTTCAGATATAGTTGCCGATTGGCATTTTAAAAATAGGTGCCGATAGGCATTTCAGATATAGAAGCCGATAGGCATTTCAAATATAGGTGCCGATAGGCATTCCAGATATGGTTGCCGATAGGCATTTCATATATAGGTGCTGATAGGCATTTCAGATGTAGTTTCCGATAGGCATTTCAAAAATAGGTGTCGATAGGCATTTCAGATATAGGTGTCGATAGGCATTTCAGATATAGGTGTCGATAGGCATTTCAGATATAGGTGTCGATAGGCATTTCAGATATAGGTGCCGATAGGCATTTCAGATATAGGTGTCGATAGGCATTTCAGATATAGGTGTCGATAGGCATTTCAGATAGAGGTGTCGATAGGCATTTCAGATATAGGTGTCGATAGGCATTTCAGATATAGGTGTCGATAGGCATTTCAGATATAGGTGTCGATAGGCATTTCAGATATAGGTGTCGATAGGCATTTCAGATATAGGTGTCGATAGGCATTTCAGATATAGGTGTCGATAGGCATTTCAGATATAGGTGTCGATAGGCATTTCAGATATAGGTGTCGATAGGCATTTCAGATATAGGTGTCGATAGGCATTTCTGATATAGGTGTCGATAGGCATTTCAGATATAGGTGCCGATAGGCATTTAAGATATAGTTGCCGATTGGCATTTTAAAAATAGGTGCCGATAGGCATTTCAGATATAGAAGCCGATAGGCATTTCAAATATAGGTGCCGATAGGCTTTCCAGATATGGTTGCCGATAGGCATTTCAAATATAGGTGCTGATAGGCATTTCAGATGTAGTTTCCGATAGGCATTTCAAAAATAGGTGTCGATAGGCATTTCAGATATAGGTGTCGATAGGCATTTCAGATATAGGTGTCGATAGGCATTTTAGATATAGGTGTCGATAGGCATTTCAGATATAGGTGTCGATAGGCATTTCAGATATAGGTGTCGATAGGCATTTCAGATATAGGTGTCGATAGGCATTTCAGATATAGGTGTCGACAGGCATTTCAGATATAGGTGCCGATAGGCATTTCAGATATAGTTGCCGATTGGCTATTTAAAAATAGGTGCCGATAGGCATTTCAGATATAGAAGCCGATAGGCATTTCAAATATAGGTGCCGATAGGCATTCCAGATATGGTTGCCGATAGGCATTTCAAATATAGGTGCTGATAGGCATTTCAGATGTAGTTTCCGATAGGCATTTCAAAAATAGGTGTCGATAGGCATTTCAGATATAGGTGTCGATAGGCATTTCAGATATAGGTGTCGATAGGCATTTCAGATATAGGTGTCGATAGGCATTTCAGATATAGGTGTCGATAGGCCTTTCAGATATAGGTGTCGATAGGCATTTCAGATATAGGTGTCGATAGGCATTTCAGATATAGGTGTCGATAGGCATTTCAGATATAGGTGCCGATAGGCATTTCAGATATAGAAGCCGATAGGCATTTCAAATATAGGTGCCGATAGGCATTCCAGATATGGTTGCCGATAGGCATTTCAAATATAGATGCTGATAGGCATTTCAGATGTAGTTTTCAAAAATAGGTGTCGATAGGCATTTCAGATATAGGTGTCGATAGGCATTTCAGATATAGGTGTCGATAGGCATTTCAGATATAGGTGTCGATAGGCATTTCAGATATAGGTGTCGATAGGCATTTCAGATATAGGTGTCGATAGGCATTTCAGATATAGGTGTCGATAGGCATTTTAGATATAGGTGCCGATAGGCATTTCAGATATAGTTACCGATTGGCATTTTAAAAATAGGTGCCGATAGGCATTTCAGATATAGAAGCCGATAGGCATTTTAAATATAGGTGCCGATAGGCATTCCAGATATGGTTGCCGATAGGCATTTCAAATATAGGTGCTGATAGGCATTTCAGATGTAGTTTCCGATAGGCATTTCAAAAATAGGTGTCGATAGGCATTACAGATATAGGTGTCGATAGGCATTTCATATATAGGTGTCGATAGGCATTTCAGATATAGGTGTCGATAGGCATTTCAGATATAGGTGTCGATAGGCATTTCAGATATAGGTGTCGATAGGCATTTCAGATATAGGTGTCGATAGGCATTTCAGATATAGGTGCCGATAGGCATTTCAGTTATAGTTGCCGATTGGCATTTTAAAAATAGGTGCCGATAGGCATTTCAGATATAGAAGCCGATAGGCATTTCAAATATAGGTGCCGATAGGCATTCCAGATATGGTTGCCGATAGGCATTTCAAATATAGGTGCTGATAGGCATTTCAGATGTAGTTTCCGATAGGCATTTCAAAAATAGGTGTCGATAGGCATTTCAGATATAGGTGTCGATAGGCATTTTAGATATAGGTGTCGATAGGCATTTCAGATATAGGTGTCGATAGGCATTTCAGATATAGGTGTCGATAGGCATTTCAGATATAGGTGTCGATAGGCATTTCAGATATAGGTGTCGATAGGCATTTCAGATATAGGTGTCGATAGGCATTTCAGATATAGGTGCCGATAGGCATTTCAGATATAGTTGCCGATTGGCATTTTAAAAATAGGTGCCGATAGGCATTTCAGATATAGAAGCCGATAGGCATTTCAAATATAGGTGCCGATAGGCATTCCAGATATGGTTGCCGATAGGCATTTCAAATATAGGTGCTGATAGGCATTTCAGATGTAGTTTCCGATAGGCATTTCAAAAATAGGTGTCGATAGGCATTTCAGATATAGGTGTCGATAGGTATTTCAGATATAGGTGTCGATAGGCATTTCAGATATAGGTGTCGATAAGCATTTCAGATATAGGTGCCGATAGGCATTTCAGATATAGTTGCCGATTGGCATTTTAAAAATAGGTGCCGATAGGCATTTCAGATATAGAAGCCGATAGGCATTTCAAATATAGGTGCCGATAGGCATTCCAGATGTGGTTGCCGATAGGCATTTCAAATATAGGTGCTGATAGGCATTTCAGATGTAGTTTCCGATAGGCATTTCAAAAATAGGTGTCGATAGGCATTTCAGATATAGGTGTCGATAGGCATTTCAGATATAGGTGTCGAAAGACATTTCAGATATAGGTGTCGATAGGCATTTCAGATATAGGTGTCGATAGGCATTTCAGATATAGGTGTCGATAGGCATTTCAGATATAGGTGTCGATAGGCATTTCAGATATAGGTGTCGATAGGCATTTCAGATATATGTGCCGATAGGCATTTCAGATATAGTTGCCGATTGGCATTTTAAAAATAGGTGCCGATAGGCATTTCAGATATAGAAGCCGATAGGCATTTCAAATATAGGCTCCGATAGGCATTCCAGATATGGTTGCCGATAGGCATTTCAAATATAGGTGCTGATAGGCATTTCAGATGTAGTTTCCGATAGGCATTTCAAAAATAGGTGTCGATAGGCATTTCAGATGTAGGTGTCGATAGGCATTTCAGATATAGGTGTCGATAGGCATTTTAGATATAGGTGTCGATAGGCATTTCAGATATAGGTGTCGATAGGCATTTCAGATATGGGTGTCGATAGGCATTTCAGATATAGGTGCCGATAGGCATTTTAGATATAGTTGCCGATTGGCATTTTAAAAATAGGTGCTGATAGGCGTTTCAGATATAGAAGCCGATAGGCATTTCAAATATAGGTGCCGATAGGCATTCCAGATATGGTTGCCGATAGGCATTTCAAATATAGGTGCTGATAGGCATTTCAGATGTAGTTTCCGATAGGCATTTCAAAAATAGGTGTCGATAGGCATTTCAGATATAGGTGTCGATAGGCATTTCAGATATAGGTGTCGATAGGCATTTCAGATATAGGTGTCGATAGGCATTTCAGATATAGGTGTCGATAGGCATTTCAGATATAGGTGTCGATAGGCATTTCAGATATAGGTGTCGATAGGCATTTCAGATATAGGTGTCGATAGGCATTTCAGATATAGGTGTCGATAGGCATTTCAGATATAGGTGCCGATAGGCATTTCAGATATAGTTGCCGATTGGCATTTTAAAAATAGGTGCCGATAGGCATTTCAGATATAGAAGCCGATAGGCATTTCAAATATGGGTGCCGATAGGCATTCCAAATATGGTTGCCGATAGGCATTTCAAATATAGGTGCTGATAGGCATTTCAGATGTAGTTTCCGATAGGCATTTCAAAAATAGGTGTCGATAGGCATTTCAGATATAGGTGTCGATAGGCATTTTAGATATAGGTGTCGATAGGCATTTCAGATATAGGTGTCGATAGGCATTTCAGATATAGGTGTCGATAGGCATTTCAGATATAGGTGCCGATAGGCATTTTAGATATAGTTGCCGATTGGCATTTTAAAAATAGGTGCCGATAGGCGTTTCAGATATAGAAGACGATAGGCATTTCAAATATAGGTGCCGATAGGCATTCCAGATATGGTTGCCGATAGGCATTTCAAATATAGGTGCTGATAGGCATTTCAGATGTAGTTTCCGATAGGCATTTCAAAAATAGGTGTCGATAGGCATTTCAGATATAGGTGTCGATAGGCATTTCAGATATAGGTGTCGATAGGCATTTCAGATATAGGTGTCGATAGGCATTTCAGATATAGGTGTCGATAGGCATTTCAGATATAGGTGTCGATAGGCATTTCAGATATAGGTGTCGATAGGCATTTCAGATATAGGTGTCGATAGGCATTTCAGATATAGGTGTCGATAGGCATTTCAGATATAGGTGCCGATAGGCATTTCAGATATAGTTGCCGATTGGCATTTTAAAAATAGGTGCCGATAGGCATTTCAGATATAGAAGCCGATAGGCATTTCAAATATAGGTGCCGATAGGCATTCCAGATATGGTTGCCGATAGGCATTTCAAATATAGGTGCTGATAGGCATTTCAGATGTAGTTTCTGATAGGCATCTCAAAAATAGGTGTCGATAGGCATTTCAGATATAGGTGTCGATAGGCATTTCAGATATAGGTGTCTAAAGGCATTTCAGATATAGGTGTCGATAGGCATTTCAGATATAGGTGTCGATAGGCATTTCAGATATAGGTGTCGATAGGCATTTCAGATATAGGTGTCGATAGGCATTTCAGATATAGGTGTCGATAGGCATTTCAGATATAGGTGCCGATAGGCATTTCAGATATAGTTGCCGATTGGCATTTTAAAAATAGGTGCCGATAGGCATTTCAGATATAGAAGCCGATAGGCATTTCAAATATAGGTGCCGATAGGCATTCCAGATATGGTTGCCGATAGGCATTTCAAATATAGGTGCTGATAGGCATTTCAGATGTAGTTTCCGATAGGCATTTCAAAAATAGGTGTCGATAGGCATTTCAGATATAGGTGTCGATAGGCATTTCAGATATAGCTGTCGATAGGCATTTCAGATATAGGTGTCGATAGGCATTTCAGATATAGGTGTCGATAGGCATTTCAGATATAGGTGTCGATAGGCATTTCAGATATAGGTGTCGATAGGCATTTCAGATATAGGTGCCGATAGGCATTTCAGATATAGTTGCCGATTGGCATTTTAAAAATAGGTGCCGATAGGCATTTCAGATATAGAAGCCGATAGGCATTTCAAATATAGGTGCCGATAGGCATTCCAGATATGATTGCCGATAGGCATTTCAAATATAGGTGCTGATAGGCATTTCAGATGTAGTTTCCGATAGGCATTTCAAAAATAGGTGTCGATAGGCATTTCAGATATAGGTGTCGATAGGCATTTCAGATATAGGTGTCGATAGGCATTTCAGATATAGGTGTCGATAGGCATTTCAGATATAGGTGTCGATAGGCATTTCAGATATAGGTGTCGATAGGCATTTCAGATATAGATGTCGATAGGCATTTCAGATATAGGTGTCGATAGGCATTTCAGATATAGGTGCCGATAGGCATTTCAGATATAGTTGCCGATTGGCATTTTAAAAATAGGTGCCGATAGGCATTTCAGATATAGAAGCCGATAGGCATTTCAAATATAGGTGCCGATAGGCATTCCAGATATGGTTGCCGATAGGCATTTCAAATATAGGTGCTGATAGGCATTTCAGATGTAGTTTCCGATAGGCATTTCAAAAATAGGTGTCGATAGGCATTTCAGATATAGGTGTCGATAGGCATTTCAGATATAGGTGTCGATAGGCATTTCAGATATAGGTGTCGATAGGCATTTCAGATATAGGTGTCGATAGGCATTTCAGATATAGGTGTCGATAGGCATTTCAGATATAGGTGTCGATAGGCATTTCAGATATAGGTGTCGATAGGCATTTCAGATATAGGTGCCGATAGGTATTTCAGATATAGTTGCCGATTGGCATTTTAAAAATAGGTGCCGATAGGCATTTCAGATATAGAAGCCGATAGGCATTTCAAATATAGGTGCCGATAGGCATTCCAGATATGGTTGCCGATAGGCATTTCAAATATAGGTGCTGATAGGCATTTCAGATGTAGTTTCCGATAGGCATTTCAAAAATAGGTGTCGATAGGCATTTCAGATATATGTGTCGATAGGCATTTCAGATATAGGTCTCGATAGGCATTTCGGATATAGGTGTCGATAGGCATTTCAGATATAGGTGTCGATAGGCATTTCAGATACAGGTGTCGATAGGCATTTCAGATATAGGTGTCGATAGGCATTTCAGATATAGGTGTCGATAGGCATTTCAGATATAGGTGTCGATAGGCATTTCAGATATAGGTGCCGATTGGCATTTCAGATATAGTTGCCGATTGGCATTTTAAAAATAGGTGCCGATAGGCATTTCAGATATAGAAGCCGATAGGCATTTCAAATATAGGTGCCGATAGGCATTCCAGATATGGTTGCCGATAGGCATTTCAAATATAGGTGCTGATAGGCATTTCAGATGTAGTTTCCGATAGGCATTTCAAAAATAGGTGTCGATAGGCATTTCAGATATAGGTGTCGATAGGCATTTCAGATATAGGTGTCGATAGGCATTTCAGATATAGGTGTCGATAGGCATTTCAGATATAGGTGTCGATAGGCATTTCAGATATAGGTGTCGATAGGCATTTCAGATATAGGTGTCGATAGGCATTTCAGATATATGTGCCGATAGGCATTTCAGATATAGTTGCCGATTGGCATTTTAAAAATAGGTGCCGATAGGCATTTCAGATATAGAAGCCGATAGGCATTTCAAATATAGGTGCCGATAGGCATTCCAGATATGGTTGCCGATAGGCATTTCAAATATAGATGCTGATAGGCATTTCAGATGTAGATTCCGATAGGCATTTCAAAAATAGGTGTCGATAGGCATTTCAGATATAGGTGTCGATAGGCATTTCAGATATAGGTGTCGATTTGCATTTCAGATATAGGTGTCGATAGGCATTTCAGATATAGGTGTCGATTTGCATTTCAGATATAGGTGTCGATAGGCATTTCAGATATAGATGTCGATAGGCTTTTCAGATATAGGTGTCGATAGGCATTTCAGATATAGGTGTCGATAGACATTTCAGATATAGGTGTCGATAGGCATTTCAGATATAGGTGTCGATAGACATTTCAGATATAGGTGTCGATAGGCATTTCAGATATAGGTGTCGATAGGCATTTCAGATATAAGTGTCGATAGGCATTTCAGATATAGGTGTCGATAGGCATTTTAGATATAGGTGTCGATAGGCATTTCAGATATAGGTGCCGATAGGCATTTCAGATATAGTTGCCGATTGGCATTTTAAAAATAGGTGCCGATAGGCATTTCAGATATAGAAGCCGATAGGCATT